>OY740716.1:101274197-101294197 GCA_963513945.1 Hydrotaea diabolus | reverse complement strand
TCCCTTTCAAAAATTACAAGAAAAACTATTTCTTGTCAAGTATCTTGAATTTTGTTGTAACGCTTGATTCCGTAAAAATTGCAAAAGTTTCGGAAAATTCAACATATTAAAAACTTGGTGATAGTACGTAGCAGGACCAGGAGATACATTTGCATCTGATGGAAGAATGATTGTGCTTGCATCATATACATTTCTCTAGTTTAATTTATAATACTTAAGAGAATTATTATACTAGCAATGCATTTTTCAAATTTTCCAGCTGTATTTTACATAAATAGCGTCGGTGCAGGTGCATAAAAGCCACAGAAATCAATACTACAAATAGGGAAATGTGTTAAAGCAGCATTACAAGTATAATGATTTTAAGGGTTATGAATTATATAATAAGGAACAGTTTCTAAAGCTTACCTCACTTAATTTCCCAGCTATGGACCAAATATGGTAAAAACAGATAGGAAAAATTTACATTTTAGCAATTTTGGAGCACTAGATTCGATTTTGTTCGGGTTAGTTTGTTTCACACCCTTTTCTCCTTTTCTGTAGCTACAATTTGGCCCAAGACGTGAAAACAATTTCAATAAGGTTAAGAAATAGCGCGGATCGATTTGTAGAGCGGCAAAAATAGCTTAAGCGACAAGGAAAATCGTATTCTAGGGATCAAAATAAGAAACTTTGCACGAGGAACCATACCTCTAAAACGAATTCTGATGTCCTTACGTTTGACCCGTACTTGAAAGCAAAAAATACTTCAAAGAATAATTTACTTTATTTTCTTTTCCATTCCAAATTTAAATTCATATTTTATTTACATATTTTCAGACTAAATACATTTCTAAAAAGAAAAATAAACTCCAAAAAGCCAGTTTACTGATATTTTCAGGTAAAGTGCCAAAAATGGTGATTTTTTGTATGGTATGGGCGGCCCTACAAAGTTAGTTTGGGTCGGTCATACATATGGACTCGATTGGGGCTCTCTTAATGGGTCAATGTGGGATTTCCAAAAGTCTGGACATTAGAATTCGTTTTGGTAATGTTCCTCGGGCAATGTTTCTCATTTTGATCTATGGTATTCGATTTTTCTTGTCACTTTCACTCACAACTTTTTCTAAAGACATAATCAAAATTGAAACTGTGGTACTGGGTGTTATGACTTAGTGCTGATGTTTGTTATGACTTAGTGCTGATGTTTGTGGCACAGGGTGTTAGGGTGTCAGGGTGTTAGTGCTGATGTTTGCAACACCTTAAAGAAATGGAGATAGACCCTAAGTGAAGCATACCGAAGGCCGCAGCAGTCAACTCAGGCGAACGTGGAGGCCAATCAACATCACCGTTTCTTGAAATAACTTGTTGTGAAGAGAGGCCTCGCAGTAATTCCACTGTAATCCTGGCTGTATGCGATGTGGTACCGTATTGTTGATACCACATGTGAATCAAACCCAAAGCATGCAGTTCTGGCGTTAAAGTTTTCAATCATATCACGATATCGCGCCTGATTGACAGACACAGAAGTATGGTCCAATGATTCCTCCTGACCAAATTGCACGCTAGACTTTCACTTTAATGGATGCAAAGGTGACTGATGAATAATATGAGGGGTTTCCATTGCCTAGAACCGACTATTCTGTTTATTCACATATCCATGCAAATGAAAATGTGCCTCGTCACTCATACGGTGGCGTAAATAGTGTTGTGGAAGAAGCTCTTGTGTTATCTGAATCTTGTGTCAAGTGAAGCAAATGCAAAATTGTGGCCAAAGTTGTTCTTTGAAGACCAAGCTCCTGAGCACAGCGTCGAATTGAAGTTGATGGATTGATTTGAACACTTTCTTGAGCAGCAGTAATGTTTTCTGCCGATCTTGCAGTGGGTTGTGGTTCATGCTTGGGCCTATTAGCTACCGACCCTCTTTCTTCGAAATCATTTGTGTAGTGAATAAATAGTGCGTTTTATTGGCACGTTGTTTCTTCCAAAAATTTACGTAATTTAAATTTAAATATTAATTAACGTAACTTTCTCATCGTTACAGTACGAGTAATCGATGACTGATTTTGATAAAATCTTTTACCGATTAAACGTTGATTAATCGAATATTTTTCCACAATAAATTTGCCACGTCTCTACTTCAAGACTGCCAAATATGAACGGTCAAGACTAATGTTTACCAAAATAGAGCAAAACAAAGTATACCTTCCCGGCGGACACCCTGTATAAAGGTCCGAAATCGTGAAAAGGAAATACATCATATTTATCTAAAAATATTTTTAATGAATTTGTTAATGTAATGGGACAGCAGGTTTTAAAAATAGTTGTTAAGGAACTAGAAGCATCGAAATACTATTCTATTAGTGTTGATTCTACACCAAATCTTTCCCATGTTGAATGGCATTTATCGTAAGAAACGTAAAAATGGAGAGCCTATTGACAGTTTTTTGAAATTTTTTCCTATGGAAGCACATATATATATATACACACATATATATATATATATATATATATATATATATATATATATATATATATATATATATATATATATATATATATATATATATATATATATATATATATATATATATATATATATATATATATATATATATATATATATATATATATATATATATATATATATATATATATTATATATATATGTATATATATATATATATATATATATATATATATATATATATATATATATACGACATTTAAGGTAATTAATTGGCATGGAATAAATGATATGAAATTTGATTTATGTGCTGTCTCTGTATTTGATGTCTTCAAGATCAGATACGTCATCTCAATCTATTTCAAAAATATTACAGATTCAAGGACAGATATACAGATATAGATCTGGGTCATTGTTGCCATTCCCAGGTACTGACCATCAGTTTTTGCAAATATATTTTATTAGTAATGAGAACAGGGAATTGAATTAGCGCTGTAAAATTGCTTCAAATACAAGAAGATAAATCTTGAG
Organism: Hydrotaea diabolus; assembly: GCA_963513945.1. Classification (NCBI taxonomy): domain Eukaryota; kingdom Metazoa; phylum Arthropoda; class Insecta; order Diptera; family Muscidae; genus Hydrotaea; species Hydrotaea diabolus. The sequence goes on along the minus strand of OY740716.1, from coordinate 101,291,220 downwards.
TGAGCAAATTATTCAAGATTGCACTGTATCAGATGCCCACCGATGACCATAAAATCATAATATGTGCCGACAGAACACCACTCGGACAACTTGCCAGGCGATTTAATGCACCAACAATCGATCAAGTGGCAATCGTAATAGTTAGTGAACAATTTCGACCAAGATATATTGTTTTGTACCGTAGGAATGAGCAACTAAATCGTATTTCTGAACTCCGTCGCCGTTATGACGCATTGTAATAGGAGGAGATGATGGTTATCATATAAATATACCGATGATATTTATATGATAAATACTGAAAAATTATACTGGCAAATCCTAATTCACCTAGATCCAACAGCATATCAGGGAATAGTTTTCCACAAGAACTCAGAAAATGATATACCGATTTCGAATTCAACACAGTCACTTTAAGTGCGAACTGTGCCCCATACCTTCTAGGAGCCCATAACTTAAAAAACCAGATGTATGTCGATGATATCTTGTCTAAAACAGCATAAGTCCTAGGCTCGTACTGAACTTATTAAGTTTCTGTCTTCTGCTGGTATGAGTCTCCGTAAATGGATTGCGAACAGTCAATGTCTGCTAGAGGATTTATCCCATTAACATTTACTCGATTCAGAATTTTTGAAGATTTCGGATGCTAGTACTGCCAAAGTTTAATGCTTACGTTTGAACGCTGAAAGAGATTATTTGTTTTTGAAACTTGCTTTCACCCCGTATAGATCATTTGTCTCCAAAAGAGTCGTCTTATCAGAAAATCCTAAATTGTTCGATCAAGCAGGTTGGCTAGCCCCTAAAATTATCGTAGCAATTATAATTATGCAGCAAATCTGGAAGGTTAATATTTGTTAGGACTACGACTCCTAGCAAGTTGCTTACATTATTGAGCGATTATTGCGAGATCGAAAGGAGTGAAATCGAAAGGAGTGAAATCATCCAATGGGTTGGTGTCAACCCTGACCACGAAGTTCAACTTTATGTGTTTTGTGGTGCTTCTGAAAAAGCATAAGACGCCACTCTGTATATCGCACGCAGATCCCGAAATGGTGTACTCACTTCGCGGTAAAATTGGTCTCACTTCTTTTCAAGTGTTTACAGGCTTATCATATCTTCAAATGCCCCCGTATACTTGTGTCTCTAACAGATTCTCTAAACTTCAGAATAAAATTGGTATTGAAAACTTGAAAACAACCTGACTGATAATGCATCTATTGTTATTTAAGCACGAGACTTAATATCACACAACCTTTGGTGGAAAACTACCACATGCAGAGAAGAGATATGTTTAATACATGGTCACGGCAATAGTAATATGTTCTCCGCAATAAAAGTACGTTCGTGGCAACCATATTGTTTACTAAATTTAATTTTGCAAAACTAATATTGTTGAAATCTAACAATACTATTATTACCAAATTTAGAAATGAATATACGTATAGTAGTAACAACCATATAAATATTGTTGGCGCTACAAAAATTTTGTTTTTTGGGTTTTGTGTTAACAATAACATGATTGCGGCAATCATACCGTATGGTTGTGAATTTGAACATAACAAAACAGGTTTTTAGACCAATTTTACATGTATTTGAGTGGTTTTTTGGTATACCATGTTTTTAGGCATTGACCATGGTTTAATCACGTTCATTGCTTAGAGAATACGGATGGTGAAGTAGAATTCACCACTGCTCGCAACTAAAATCTTTTCGACAGCCTTTTGAATATAGTTTTGTTTCTTTAACGAAATGTTCAATAGAAACATTGTCTCAAATCTGGCTATGAACTAATTGTAAAGTAATATTTATAAAATTGTTTTATTTTTTTTTGTTGACCAACACTCAGGGGTTTTCCCCTTTACATGCGATGCATTGCGTTGGTGTGTGGAAAGGAGGGAGTTCAAGGGGGAAAGAGGGAGTAATGTTTATTGACATTTGACTTGAATTTCTGTATTTAGCAATTGGTGGGAAATACATTTGCCGGTAGTCAATACGGACAGTACGGGCGAAAAACGAATTTAATCTGTAGTGTATAGTGCGGTTAACCGGCCAATCGATAACAAATGGGTGTGAATTCCTGGAAAGTCGTGTATCCCTGCCGAACATACTCACGTCAGGAATAGGACGACGAATGTCTGAAGAAACACACCATGAAAGTAACGATAGAAAAGCGACACACAACCCACATTCCGATGATGCTCCAGGAAGACAATAGAGTTGGATACCCTACTGTCACCTATCAACATCATCGCCCTCCTTTGGACACGATCCAGAAGCTCCAAGGATAATTTTGGAGCACCTGCCCATATATGGGAGTTGTATTCCATCGTGTAGGTTGTATAGATATCGAAGAGATCAGAGGGAGTAGAGTATTTCTTGCACCGCTTTAGAAAGCCTATACACTTGAGTGCTTCTTTCGACACTTCGATACATGTCTCGCCCAACGAGCGTCACATTGTATTTTTATGCCCAGAACATCAAGAGCATCCGATGGTTCGATATCCATACCATCGACAGATATGACGATACTGATGGGTCAATGAATCGCTTGTGATACAACAAGCAGCACTGTGTCTTACGCGCATTTAAATCTACTCTATTCACTCGACCCCATTCGGAAATGGCCTGTAAATTCCGGCCAAGTGTTTCATCCATGATTCTCCTTTTAACCTCAAAATCTCGAAGACTCGGCCTACGGTCGAATGAATACGAATGACAGAGGTTGCTGTCATCCGCGAAAGAGTAGATTGGATTCGCGGTCTGATCCAAGATATCGTCAATGAAAATAAGAAATAAAGATGGTGAAAGGACAGAGTCCTGTGGTACACCTGCGGTCAACCTATGTTTGTTGGATGAGAACCCATCTACAATAACTCTTATAGTGCGATCTCTAATTTAGCTCGATATAAATCGAGCAAAAGTATTACCGACACGGGCTGTCTACGATTGGCGCCCAATTTTTAAGTTTAGCTTAACGATATTGTGAAGTGATATACTACTCTATTGCACTGAAGCCAACTCTACTCTAATCGAAAAAAATAATATGAAAAAAACTCGAAACTCGAATGTATGTTTTTCAATAAACACCCTTAGTTTTGTAATAAAAAACCATTTTGCATTTTTTTCTTTATACCTTTGACATAAATTATTTTAACCAACCCCGCATTTTTCAGTCACCGCGATGATAAAGTAACTCGAGATGGATCCGGATGATTGTGATTGCTAAAATAAGAGTAGTTCACAAATAAATAAAAATTTGATTCTACTGACCTATTCAGTAGTATATTTATACCCTGCATCACTCTGTGGAACAGGGTATTTGGCAAATGTTTGTAACTGCTTATAACCACCAGCTGATTCCATTTAAAGATGTTTCTTTATCCGTCTGTTCATCTTAAGCTGAAAATAAACCACAGTAGCAATTGTTGTCCAATCTTCATGAATTTTTTCGGACCAAATATGGACGCCATTAAAATTTAAGAAAATTGGTTCAGGTTCAGATATGTTCATCCGATTTTATGTTTTAAGCTCTAGGGACAACATATTGCATCTAATTTTGAAGCAATCAGGCACAAGCCTGTTTTAAAAAAAAATTTCATGTTTTTAGCTCCAAAAGCCACATATTGCTTCCAATCTTGATTAAAATTAGCAGAAGTAAGTTATTTTGGATTTGAGTTACACCAAATCAGCCTATTTAAAGACACAGGGTTTGCCAAAAGTTACCATGGGGTTAAAAACTTTAATAACTTTTTCTCATTAGTACATCATATACGTAGGAACAAAATAGAATTTTTTTGCACTAAGTATGAAATATAATGGGACCTTTTTTTCAGCTTCGCAAAGATGGGCTCGTTTTAGGGCATTTTCCATAACAGCTTTCAAAATTTGTGTCTGTAGCGTTCGAATTTCTGCAACAATGTTGGCCTTGAGTTGAAGGATTGTCTCGGGATTGATCACATATAATCCCTCCTTCAAATAACCCCAAAGAATATTATCGAGTTCTGACAAAACTGGCGATCGCGCTGGCAAAATAATTTCCGAATTTATTTGCCCTCCAAAAATTTGATTTCAAAGTGGAATTGGCAGTGGCTCCGTCCTGCTGAATCCACATCTCAGGTCTGTTTTCAAAAGAACACGGTAAAAGCACTTTCATCTTCGTTCTCGTAGAAATTAGGCCCAATGATATTAGCACTATGCTGTACACCTGATGTGGTGCAATTGGCGTTGATGAATGGCTCTTCAATTTCAGAACCTACTGCTTATTAACAAAGCCATTCAAATGAAAATGAGCTTCATCACTCATCTCTGCGTTAAAATAATTGATCGCTGATTTACGAGGGCGACCGCAAAAGTAACTTGCCTAACATAAAAAGAACCGTTTTTTTTTTGGAATTATTATTATTTATTTTTCAACATAATCTCCTTCCAACTCAATACACTTCATCAAACGTTTTTCAAGTTTTTTAAATCCATCTGAAAAATAAGATTTTTCAAGACCTTCAAAATATGCCTCAGTTTCAGCAATAACCTCGCTATTGGACGAAAATTTTTTGCCACCGAGAAATTTTTTTAAATTTGGAAACAAGAAATAATCAGAATTAGCTAAATCTGGACTATATGGTGGATGCGGAGCAATTTCAAATCGTAATTCGGCCAGTTTTTGTTGAGTTAAAAATGCAGTGTGTGTAGGAGCATTAGCTTGATGAAAAAGAACTTTTTTTTTCTAAATGCGGTCGTTTTATCTTGATTTCTTCACTCAACCGATCCAATAATGCACAATAATATTTACTATTTATAGTTTTTCCTTCCTCAAGATAATCAATAAATATTATACCCCTTGCATCCCAAAATACTGTGGCCATTACTTTTCCTGCTGACTTAACAGTTTTCGCCTTCTTGGGACCACTTTTACCAGCTTCTATTCATTGTTTTGACTGTTCTTTGCATTCTGGGATGTAGTGATGGATCCATGTTTCATCAACAGTTATGAATCGGCGCAAGAACTCTATTGGATTACGCTGATAAATCGCTAAAAGCTACTCGGAATTGGTCCAATGGACGATTTTTTGGGGCAAAGTCAACAAACGCGGCACATATCTTGCGGATAGCTTTTTCATGTGGAGTTCATCATGTAAAATGCTCCAAACTTGTTTTTCGTGTATTTTAACAATATCAGCAAGTTCTCTGAGCTTTATTCGTCTATCTTAAGTCACTTCATTAAATATTTTTCTAATGTTTTCAGTAGTAGTAGCAGTTTTCGGTCTTCTAGAGCGTTGTTCATCTTCCGTACTTGAATGACCCATTTTAAATTGTTGAACCCAGGATTTCACGGTGGAGTATGATGGTGCATTATCACGATGAACAAAATCCAATTCTTCTTTGATTAATTGTGGTGTATAACCTTTCATATAAAAGTGTTTAATAACCGCACGAAACTCTTTATTTTCCATTTTTCAAAAATTATAAAACTTGTTTACTTCAATCACCTGTACCAAAGAAAATAATAAATATTTCGGAAATTTTGACAGATGGCTTATAAAAGATTGCTTTTAAAAAACAAAAAAAAAAGTTGCTAGTAGAACAGAAAATGTTCCAGGCCAGTTAGTTTTGCGGTCGCCCTCGTAAATAATAAAATTCTACTATTATTCTGGTTCTTTTTTGAGTTGTGAGTCTCTCCATTATTTATTCTCCAAGTATTATTTATATAATCTGAAAAAAATATATAAAAACGAAAATGTAATTAAATTTTTAAATCCCATGGAAAATTTTGGCCCTCCCTGTATATGTGGATCCCGCACATATGTTCATCTGATTTTATGTTTTTAGCACTTGAAGCCGCAAATTAAGCCAGTGTTGAAGAAATGCGGCACAAGTAAGTTTTTGGACAATGAGCGGAAATCGGTTCAGCTGTAGATATAGCTCTCTCACATATGTTGCACCGGCCGATCGAAGAAATACCAGCTCATAAAAATGTGTAATAACGGTCCACGTTTTTATATAGCGCCAGTACAAAGGTCCTTTCAGATTTAACATACAAGCGCTCTACAACTCCCATTTTAATTCCGATTTTGATTAAATTTGGTATAGAATACTCGTATGACGATGGACAAACAGTTAACCTTATACCAATATACATATAGATATAAAATATTGGTAAAGTGTTACTATACAAATGATTGCGGACCCGAAATTCAGCGATAAATAGAAAGATAATACGGCCTTTGCTAAAAAAGTGTAGAAATAGTGTACAGCGAAAAAATAGTGCACGAACGGCTAAAATAGTGTACTGTTTACCATAATAGTGAACGGTTGGTCACCGTAATTATATACAATAAACTTGTGCCAGTACTATGTGATTTCGCATATTATCTGTATCTATGTGTACATAATAGATAAAAACCGTTTTTCGGTCGTTTTTTTTTCTTTGGAAAATTTGATTAAACTGGGTATAACAATGATTAGCTTTTATTATATCATTAAAGGTTACGACAATCACCGCCCCAAAGAGCTATTATAACAGCTTTCAGACTAGATATTGGCATATTGTGATCCAGCGATGAGTTGTTATTTGAAACTGAAAGTCTTCTTGTAAGCCAACTGATAGCCAAGCTGCAAATACAAAAGATAGTAATATCATAAGAGTTGTCTAGTGCTGAATTTATGCCCTCAATACTTTCAGCCCCTTCTCACTTCTTCTAAACTTGAAAATATACATATGTAGTTCGATAAAAACTCGAACAATTCTGAACAAGGCTAAGCAGAAATCGTAAAGAAATAAGTCAATTTTACCGATAGGAATTCGCATTTGTATTTTACTAATGCCAATTTAACGGGTTTTAACAAATACAGCCAAAAACTGCGAAAATATGTATTTTATAAATAAAAAATGACTGGATACTTAAATTATTGCCATTGTTGTCATTCATTTGATACTTTACTTTGCTAGAAAAAGTGAGGAAAAAGTGAATGTAATAAGTGAATCCATTATCATTTTTATTTTGTCCAAAGATATTTCTACATTAATACTTTTCATACTAAGTGCTACATTGCGTGAACACAGTACCGTCTTTACTAGAAAGGCACACAGGTCCATGACGTATGATAATAATTTTTTTACATATGCAATCGATACGAATTGAAATTGTTATTTCAAAAAATATACTAAGAAATAAAAACGAAATTTTAATTAATAACTTTTTATATATGCATTCGATACGAATTGAAATTGTAATTAAAGTTATTTTTGTTGTAACGGCGAAAACTGACTTCGAATAAACAGCGATCTGTATTCCGACATCGGGCACACCAAACTAACTACAACGATTGCGCTGGCTGGGACGTGTTGTGCAGATGGATGAAAATGCTCCGGCACTGAAAATTTCCCACGACGATTTTGTGTGCGTATGCTCTTGGTGCAGTCCGAGGCTTCATTATGATCTACGAAACCTTGGTAAAAACCACTGGAGGACACGCGCACAAGATTGAAGAGGGTGTAATTCAAAGTCCAACACGACCAAAAATATTTTAAAGTAGACTACGACCAACTGTTAAATAATAAATTTCTATAAGTATTTCTGCCTTTTTCTTCTTTAAATTCCGATTTGCAAAATGAGCAGCTTTGATAATTTGAAAATGGCACTTTCCCTGCTAAATGTGTTTCAAAATTGCTATATTTTATAAATAATGGTTAAATTTATCATCACTGATGTCTACACAAAGAAGTCAATAAATCCCCAAGCAGATAGACAGTCTCAGCTTTTTTCTCATTTTTCTAGAAATAGAAGCATAGAAGTCGTCTTCAATTTCGGCAACCCATATTAAAAGCTTCTTCATGCTTGCGAACATCATATTTATTTAAGTGTTTCATTTCAATGTATCCAGAAAAGGAAAATTTTATTTCTTTTTATCATTTGATACATATTTTTGTTGTTTTCTCTGGAAACGTTCCTTTTATTTACAAAAAAATACATACAATGTTAGAAATTGGGCGATTTTTTCCTGGCTTTGTTTCTTTACGGCAAGAGAAGTCAATTTTACGGATGTAGTGTGTCTTCATATTAATTCTTTCATGGCTGACGCAAAGAGCAATGCTGAGGCTTTCTATCAGCTTGGTCTTTAATATCCATAGTTTGGTGATTCCCCGGACGTGTCAAACTTCACATCAGTTGGCAAGTTGCAATATAGTATTTTGTTTAACAAGTGATATTAAAGATTATTAATATAACTTCTACATTGTAAACTGTTTACATACACATAAATATATGTTATACAGGGTCACGAGAAAGAATTTTTAGAAAGAAGTACATTTTTGCCAATTTGGGGCATTTACAATGAGTGTTTAAAAACTTCGGAGTACACATTTTAAAAATAAAAGAAGTGTATATGTATAAAAGAAGTGTATATAAAAAGTTCAAGTCGGACGTGGCCGACTTTGATATACCCTGGTTCTGAAATCTGGAAAAACCTATGTGTGATATCAACATATGGACAAATATGGACTAATTTCAATAGGGTTCGTTCTTGGCCCAAAATATAAGAATGTATATCAAGTTTCATTGAAATCGGCTTATAATTGCGACCTGTACTTTGATTACAACGATAGATGGACAGACGGAAGGGCGGATATCGCTCAATGGAATGTAATCAAATTCGGTATGCTTCACTTAGGGTCTATCTCCATTTCTTTAAGGTGTTGCAAACATCAGCACTAGCACCCTGACACCCTAACACCCTGTGCCACAAACATCAGCACTAAATCATAACAAACATCAGCACTAAGTCATAACACCCAGTACCACAGTTTCAATTTTGATTATGTCTTTAGAAAAAGTTGTGAGTGAAAGTGACAAGAAAAATCGAATACCATAGATCAAAATGAGAAACATTGCCCGAGGAACATTACCAAAACGAATTCTAATGTCCAGACTTTTGGAAATCCCACATTGACCCATTAAGAGAGCCCCAATCGAGTCCATATGTATGACCGACCCAAACTAACTTTGTAGGGCCGCCCATACCATACAAAAAATCACCATTTTTGGCACTTTACCTGAAAATATCAGTAAACTGGCTTTTTGGAGTTTATTTTTCTTTTTAGAAATGTATTTAGTCTGAAAATATGTAAATAAAATATGAATTTAAATTTGGAATGGAAAAGAAAATAAAGTAAATTATTCTTTGAAGTATTTTTTGCTTTCAAGTACGGGTCAAACGTAAGGACATCAGAATTCGTTTTAGAGGTATGGTTCCTCGTGCAAAGTTTCTTATTTTGATCCCTAGAATACGATTTTCCTTGTCGCTTAAGCTATTTTTGCCGCTCTACAAATCGATCCGCGCTATTTCTTAACCTTATTGAAATTGTTTTCCCGTCTTTGACCAAATTGTAGCTACAGAAAAGGGTGTGAAACAAACTAACCCGAACAAAATCGAATCTAGTGCTCCAAAATTGCTAAAATGTAAATTTTTCCTATCTGTTTTTACCATATTTGGTCCATAGCTGGGAAATTAAGTGAGGTAAGCTTTAGAAACTGTTCCTTATTATATAATTCATAACCCTTAAAATCATTATACTTGTAATGCTGCTTTAACACATTTCCCCTATTTGTAGTATTGATTTCTGTGGCTTTTATGTACCTGCACCGACGCTATTTATGTAAAATACAGCTGGAATATTTGAAAAATGCATTGCTGGTATAATAATTCTCTTAAGTATTATGAATTATACTAGAAGAAATGTATATGATGCAAGCACAATCATTCTTCCATCAGATGCAAATGTATCTCCTGGTCCTGCTACGTACTATCACCAAGTTTTTAATATGTTGAATTTTCCGAAACTTTTGCAATTTTTACGGAATCAAGCGTTACAACAAAATTCAAGATACTTGACAAGAAATAGTTTTTTCTTGTAATTTTTGAAAGGGAAATGGCTTCTTTACATATATATATATATATATATATATATATATATATATATATATATATATATATATATATATATATATATATATATATATATATATATATATATATATATATATATATATATATATATATATATATATGTAAAGAAGCCATTTCCCTTTCAAAAATTACAAGAAAAACTATTTCTATATATATATATATATATATATTATATATATATATATATATATATATATATATATATATATATATATATATATATATATATATATATATATATATATATATTATATATATATATATATATATATATATATGAAAAGGAAATACATCATATTTATCTAAAAATATTTTTAATGAATTTGTTAATGTAATGGGACAGCAGGTTTTAAAAATAGTTGTTAAGGAACTAGAAGCATCGAAATACTATTCTATTAGTGTTGATTCTACACCAAATCTTTCCTATGTTGAATGGCATTTATCGTAAGAAACGTAAAAATGGAGAGCCTATTGTCAGTTTTTTGAAATTTTTTCCTATGTATATATATATATATATATGTATATGTGCTTCCATAGAAAAAAATTTCAAAAAACTGTAAATAGGCTCTCCATTTTTACGTTTCTTACGATAAATGCCATTCAACATGGGAAAGATTTGGTGTAGAATCAACACTAATAGAATAGTATTTCGATGCTTCTAGTTCCTTAACAACTATTTTTAAAACCTGCTGTCCATTACATTAACTAATTCATTAAAAATATTTTTAGATAAATATGATGTATTTCCTTTTCACGATTTCGGACCTTTATACAGGGTGTCCGCCGGGAAGGTATACTTTGTTTTGCTCTATTTTGGTAAACATTAGTCCTTGACCGTTCATATTTGGCAGTCTTGAAGTAGAGACGTGGCAAATTTATTGTGGAAAAATATTCGATTAATCAACGTTTAATCGGTAAAAGATTTTATCAAAATCAGTCATCGATTACTCGTACTGTAACGATGAGAAAGTTACGTTAATTAATATTTAAATTTAAATTACGTAAATTTTTGGAAGAAAACAACGTGCCAATAAAACGCACTATTTATTCACTACACAAATGATTTCGAAGAAAGAGGGTCGGTAGCTAATAGGCCCAAGCATGGACCACAACCCACTGCAAGATCGGCAGAAAACATTACTTCTGCTCAAGAAAGTGTTCAAATCAATCCATCAACCTCAATTCGACGCTGTGCTCAGGAGCTTGGTCTTCAAAGAACAACTTTGGCCACAATTTTGCATTTGCTTCACTTGACACAAGATTCAGATAACACAAGAGCTTCTTCCACAACACTATTTACGCCACCGTATGAGTGACGAGGCACATTTTCATTTGCATGGATATGTGAATAAACAGAATAGTCGGTTCTAGGCAATGGAAAACCCTCATATTATTCATCAGTCACCTTTGCATCCATTAAAGTGAAAGTCTAGTGTGCAATTTGGTCAGGAGGAATCATTGGACCATACTTCTGTGTCTGTCAATCAGGAGCGATATCGTGATATGATTGAAAACTTTTTAACGCCAGAACTGCATGCTTTGGGTTTGATTCACATGTGGTATCAACAATACGGTACCACATCGCATACAGCCAGGATTACAGTGGAATTACTGCGAAGGCCTCTCTTCACAACAAGTTATTTCAAGAAACGGTGATGTTGATTGGCCTCCACGTTCGCCTGAGTTGACTGCTGCGGCCTTCTTTTTGTGGGGATATCTGCAAAGCAAGGTTTATGCAATCAAACCAGAAACTATTGAGCAAATCAAACAAAATATAAGTGTTGAAATAAATGAAATACCGCGTGAAATGTGTGAGAACGTAATGAAAAATGTGCTCAAAAGGGCTAGCATTTTTGAAGCTAACAGAGCGGATATTTAACTAATTTTGTATTCCATACATAATTTTTCCGACATTTAATAAAACATTTATCAATATAAGATCAATTCTCTTTCCTTTAAATAAAAATTATAAACAAACAAAGTAGTATACCTTCCCGACGGACACCCTGTATTTAGCACGAAAGGGATCAAACTCACCAATTATTTCCCTGCATCCCAAAAAGTTATCTTTATTTCGAGACCCCACTCCTTCATTATCACCTGAAAGGCAAGACCTCTAGAAACCAAAAATTTTACTACCGCAACATTTTTTTAAGTACTCGTACGTTCTTGAAATAATTGATTTCTGTATTATGATGAGATATCAACTCACAGTCAACTCGTCCAGTAGTTCTGCTTCTTACAGTGTAATTTATCATTGGTTAGTAATCATTGGTAAGTTAGTTATATGACCAATACCAATTATTAAATAAACGGCAGCAAACATAGTACACACATTTTTAAGACGGAGAGTAAAAGAGCCGTTTGAAATTAACGGCAGCAAAAACAGTACTCGCAGATTTACGATGGAGAATAAAGAAGCCATTTCCCTTTCAAAAATTACAAGAAAAACTATTTCTTGTCAAGTATCTTGAATTTTGTTGTAACGCTTGATTCCGTATAAATTGCAAAAGTTTCGGAAAATTCAACATATTAAAAACTTGGTGATAGTACTTGACAAGAAATAGTTTTTCTTGTAATTTTTGAAAGGGAAATGGCTTCTTTACATATATATATATATTAGGGGTGTTTCTTATTTTGAAATATCGGATTTTTATAAACCGCCGGGGAGATTCTTGTTCCTTTTATATTAAAATGGTGAATAAAACAAATCTGGAGTAATCCGATATGTTTTAGTGGACCGGAAACGACATCAAATATTGGAATTTTTCAAATATAAAATGTGGCACGTTACCCCAAATGAGGTATGTGAATATCAATTATAAGCCAAAATAAATGTTTTCTGTTATGCAAAAAGTCCACTCCATAAAATAGACCTTTTTTAAGTTAAAAAATATAGGTGGCTATTTTTTGGCTAACCTAAACCGCAATCCACTTTATCACTCTACCAACTATAGTAGTTATTATTGAAGCTTTAAAAGTATATGCGATTCGAAAAAGAATGTATTGTTTAGAACACTACTGTTTGCGTAGACTTTTCCTGGAAATTATCTATTTCTCAACGAGAGACGCTGATGATCAGGCGTGGATCCAGAGGGGGTCAGGGGGTTCATAACCCTCCCCCCCCGCAAAAAAACAGCCCAGTTTGCTTTGATTATTTGGTTAGTTTTTTTTTATTTTTGATTTTTTTTTTTCAATCCTGCGACCCCCTCTCCCTCAAAAAATAGATCAGCCCCTGCTGGTGATAACGGGACATTTCCTAACATTATCAGGAAAACGGCAAATGTCATTGTTGAAAAATCCGTAGTTCAGTTGATTTTTTCATTTGTAATGTGAGTGTTGATCGGAGTGTATTGAGTTCTAAACAGTGAAATTAATTAATTTGTAATTCAAGTGGTGTTTTCAGTATACATGTATAACAATTAATATGTCCAAAATATCATCGAAATCTACTACTGAAGAAGCACCAAGCACTTCAATCGTTACAACACGTAAATCCATTGAAAATTTACAGAAAATCGACTTAATAGGGAATGTTTCTCACCAAATTACTGGCGCAAAGCTTTCGTCAAATCGGTCAGGTCTTGCAAGTCCTATTCTACAATATGCGTTTTGTAAATCTTTCAGCAAAGCAAAGTGCAAAATTGGCAATCGATGCAGTTCAAATATTTTGCATCAAGCACGTATACCGATTCGAGAAGGGCATAAGTGTATTGAAAAATTACTAAAATTATATGAAAAGTGGAAAAATTTTCAAAAAAAATCTCTGGGAAAAGATCAAATGCCCAAAAACAAGCCGTTGAAACATTTGTTGAACATCTGGATGAGTTATTTGATATTGCCGCCGCCGATGCACTAGTCCAAATTGTTATTGTGGAAGATAGACAGTTTCTAGAAATGCAAAGACAAAAAGGACGCCCTGGTTGCATCGCTGGCGTGGATATGGCTTTATGGGACCGAGAAAGAAAAGCACAGGAACGAAAAGATAAAAAAGCTGCGCGAAAAAAGAAGTACGAAGAAGAAAAATCGAGTCAAGCAGGTATGTTTTGTATATTAATACATTTTAGATTTGACCGTCCAGTTTTCTATAGACGTTTCTCAACTTATGGAGTGGTCTGATGAAGATAGTGTTGTCAACTTACCGGTTAACGACACATCTATTGACAAGGAAAACCTAAGCTCAAACTCTGTGTTAGGACAAAAACGGGGTCGCAAAAGTTTTATTACAGCTCGGTTAGTAGCAGCGCTAGACAATGCCAAAGTGTCTGATGGAATGGCAGTTCACATCCTTATAGCAGCAGCAGAGGCATTAGGACATCATGTAGAGGACCTTGTCATTAATCGTTCAACTATTCATCGTTTACGCCAAGAAAATCGTATAAAAGAATCTAATGAAATTACGACTGGATTTAAAGACAATGTAAGTTGATTTTTAAAAATGTTTCAAAAAAGATTTTTAGCAGAATCTCATTACTATTTATAGTTTAGTAAAATTGGTTCACTGGTAGCTCATTTCGACGGAAAGTTTATGAAAGATTTGATTGGATCCACAAAAGTTGAGCGGATTGCAATTTTGGTAGCTACAACGGCACATCAAAGTTTCTTGGTGCACCGAAAGTGGAATCTTTCAACTGGCAAAAATATTGCAGACGCAGTTTATGAAGTTCTAGTTAAATTAAATATTGTTGATCAAGTAAGCGGCTTCTCATACGATACAACGTCTACAAATACTGGTATCAACACAGGCGCTGCTGTTCTCTTAGGAAAAAAAAATTGGACGTAGTGTAATCAACCTACCTTGCCGCCACCATGTGTATGAGATTATATTGCGCAGCGTTTTCGATACCAAAATTATATTCAACCTCTGCTCCAGAAGTTTCAATATTTGATAGATTTGCAAAATCATGGCCAGGTTTTTAAGAAAGAATTATTCAGAAGTGGCAATGAAGAGTACAACTGTTTGTCTACAAATAAGTCCATCTGAACGTGAAAATTGTGTAAAGTTTTGTTTTGATCAACTGACTAAATCTCAAAATCGAGAAGACTATACAGAACTGTTACAGTTGGTCTTAATCTTTCTTGGCGCAGAACGGTATAATTTTCGAACGCCAGGTCCAACTAGTCATGCACGCTAGATGTCAAAAGCAATATATTCTTTAAAAATATTTCTATTCATGACCAATTCTCACTTACGAAAAATGAATCAAATGGATTACGTGATATATGTATTTTTCTAGTAAAACTTTATATTAAAGCCTGGTTCAGATGTACGAATGCCATAGACGCAGCGCTTCAAGATTTGACCTTCATTCAAGGTGCTATAAAGTTTTCTGAAACCAGCCCAGAAATCTCAGCAGTAATACTTAAAAAATTTAGCCACCATTTATGGTACATTTCTGAGGAAACAATAGCTCTAGCCTTTTTCGATTCAAATATATCTTTTGAAGAAAAACGTAACATGGTTGAAAAACTTAAATTAAAAGAACCAACGGTGAAATTAAAAAATGGGGCGATCCTATTTCAATTTAAAAGACTTCGAAAGGTACTCCATAAGTGATTTTGTATCAGAGAAAACAAAGTGTTTCTTCAGTCGATTTAATTTATCCCTGAATTTCTAGAGTTTGATCCTTCAACTTGGGAAACGTCGTTTGAATTTGAGGACGGCTGGACATTCTGTAAGGATTTATTTGTTGTAAATGATACAGCAGAGAGAGGAGTTAAATTCATTCAAGATTTTAATAGAATATTAACAAATGATGAAGAGGAAAAACAACTGCTGCTCCAGGTTGTTGAGGCATATAGACACAAATATCCATCGTATAAAAAATCGGATCTAATAATACATCCATAATATCAAGGTGTATATATCCAGAAAACTATTCCCTACTTCATTTTGATTTTTTTATGTTTACCAAAATTATAAAAACATTTTTCGAAAAATTTTTCAAAATGGCCCATGTTGTTTTATTTATTCGCATAGAGGCATATTGAAGTCGTTTCCGGGTCCACTAAAAGTTATCGGATTCGTTCAATATTTAAGTTATATCATTTTTTAATATAAAGGAACAAAAATCTGCCCGGCGAAATGAATTCAGAACACTTTGAAATTTCGCAATACAAATAAGACACCTCTAATATATATATATATAATATATATATATATGTATATATATATATATATATATATATATATATATATATATATATATATATATATATATTATATATATATATATATATATATATATATATATATATATATATACATATATTATATATAATATATATATATATATATATATATATATATATATATATATATATATATATATATATATATATATATTATATAATATAATATATATATATATATATATATATATATATATATATATATAATATATATATATATTATATATATATATATATATATATATATATATATATATATATATATATATATATATATATATATATACATATATATATATATATATATATATATAATATATATATATATATATATATATATATATATATAATATATATATAATATATATTATATATATATATAATATATATATATATATATATATATATATTATATATATAAATATATATATATAATATATATATATATATATATATATATATATATATATATAATATATTATATATATATATATATATATATATTATATATATATATATATATATATAATATATATATATATATATATATATATATATATATATATATATATATTATATATATATATATATATATGTAAAGAAGCCATTTCCCTTTCAAAAATTACAAGAAAAACTATTTCTTGTCAAGTATCTTGAATTTTGTTGTAACGCTTGATTCCGTAAAAAATTGCAAAAGTTTCGGAAAATTCAACATATTAAAAACTTGGTGATAGTACGTAGCAGGACCAGGAGATACATTTGCATCTGATGGAAGAATGATTGTGCTTGCATCATATACATTCTTCTAGTATAATTCATAATACTTAAGAGAATTATTATACTAGCAATGCATTTTTCAAATATTCCAGCT
>OY740716.1:101080195-101273997 GCA_963513945.1 Hydrotaea diabolus | reverse complement strand
TGTTCTTAAAAGCAAACTGGAACTTCCATTGGAAACTTTGACATTTTTTAGCATAACGTCACTTAGAAAGTTTTTAGGGCGAATTGTTTTGTTTACAGTGTGTTGAAAAATTCATCTCAGTCAAAAAATGGAATTATCCCGTGAACTTAAAAAGTTTTTAGGGCGAATTGTTTTGTTTACAGTGTGTTGAAAAATTCATCTCAGTCAAAAAATGGAATTATCCCGTGAACATTTTCGTGCGATGATTTTTTACAATTTTAGGCGTGGGTTATCGAGACAAGAGTGTTTAAATCAACTTGTGTCGATTTTTGGCGATGAAGCACCATCAAAAACAACTGTTAATCGCTGGTACCAAGAGTTCAGTCTCGGACGCCGTTCGCTCCAGGATGAATTTAGTGAAGGACGTCTAACTACGGTCACTTTGCCAGAAACCATCGATGCTGTGCGTGAACTGATGAAGCAAGACCGATATGTGACATACCGTGAGATTTAGGCATCCTTGGGCATTAGTATGACAAGCATCAATAAGATATTGCATGTTCATTTGGCCGTGAAAAAAATTTGTTCTTGTTGGATCCCACATAATTTGACGAATGCTAAAAAATAGAAGTTGAAATAGTTGCAAATAGAAGTTGAAAAAGTATAACGAATGTATTTCCCACCAATTACGACATCCAGAAATTCAAGTCAAATGTCAATAAACATTACTCCCTCTTTCCCCCTTGAACTCCCTCCTTTCTACTCACCAACGCAATGCATTGCAAGTAAAGGGGAAAAACCCCTAAGTGTTGGTCAACAAAAAAAAAAAAAGCAATTTTCTAAAAATTACTTTACAATTAGTTCATAGCCAGATTTGAGACAATGTTTCTATTGAACATTTCGTTAAAGAAACAAAACTATGTATATTCAAAAGGCTGTCGAAAAGATTTTAGTTGCGAGCAGTGGTGAATGCTACTTCACCATCCGTATTCTCTAAGCAATGAACGTGATTAAACCAAGATCAATGACTAAAAACATGGTATACCAAATAACCACTCACATACATGTAAAAATGGTCTAAAACCTTGTTTTGTTATGTTCAAATTCACAACCATACGGTATAATTGCCGTAATCATGTTATTGTTAACACAAAACCCAAAAAACAAAATTTTTGTCGCGCCAACAATATTTATATGGTTGTTACTACTATACGTATATTCATTTCTCAATTTGGTAATAATAGTATTGTTAGATTTCAACAATATTAGTTTTGCAAAATTAAATACAGTAAACAATACTATGGTTGCCACGAACGTACTTTTATTGCGGAGAACATATTACCATTGCCGTGACCATGTAGTAACCATATATCTTCTCTGTGTGTAGTAGTTTTCCACCAAGGGTTGTGTGATATTAAATCTCGTGCTAAAATAACAATAGATGCATTATCAAACGGGTTGTTGTCGGGGACGTCATGATGGAAGTATTCAATACCAATTTTATTCTGAAGTTTAGAGAACCTGTTAGAGACACAAGTATACGGGGGCATTTGAAGATATGATAAGCCTGTCCACTTAAACTCTTGAAACGAAGTGAGACCAATTTCACCGCGAAGTGAGTACACCATTTCGGGAACTGCGTGCGATATAAAGAGTGACGGCTTATGCTTTTTCAGAAGCATCACAAAACGCAAAAAGTTGAACTTCATGGTCAGGGTTGACACCAACCCATTGGAAGATTTCACTCCTTTCGATCTCGGAATAATCGCTCAATAATGTAAGCAACTTGCTAGGAGTCGTAGTCCTAACCAATCTTAACCTTCCAGATTTGCTGCATAATTATAATCGTTACGATAATTTTAGGGGCTAGCCAACGTGCTTGATCGAACAATTTAGGAATTTCTGATAAGACGAATCTTTTGGAGACAAATGATCTATACGGGGTGAAAGCAAGTTTCAAAAAGAAATAATCTCTTTCAGCGTTCAAACGTAAACATTAAACTTTGGCAGTACTACCATCCGAAATCTTCAAAAATTCTGAATCGAGTAAATGTTAATGGGATAAATCCTCTAGCAGACATTGACTGTTCGCAATCCATTTACGGAGACTCATACCAGCAGAAGACAGAAACTTAATAAGTTCTGTAAGAGCCTAGGTCTTATGCTGTTTTAGACAAGATATCATCGACATACATCTGGCTTTTTATGATATGGGCTGCTAGAAGGGGCACAGTTCGCACTAAAAGTGACTGTGCTGAATTCGAAATCGGTATATCATTTTCTGAGTTCTTGTGGAAAACTATTCCCTGATATGCTGTTGGATCTAGGTGAATTAGGATTTGCCTGTATTTATATATATATATATATATATATATATATATATATATATATATATATATATATATATATATATATATATTATATATATATATATATATATATTATATATATATATATATATATATATATATATATATATATATATATATATATATATATATATATATATATATATATATATATATATATATATATATAATTTATATATATATATATATATATATATATATATATATATATATATATATATATATATATATATATATATATATATATATATATATATATATATTTATATATGTATATATACACACACATATATATATATATATATATATATTCTATATATGAATATATACACACACACATATATATATATATATATATATATATATATATATATATATATATATATATATATATGTGTGTGTATATATACATATATAAATATATATATATATATATATATATATATATATATATATATATATATATATATATATATATATATATATATATATATATATATATATATATATATATA
Source organism: Hydrotaea diabolus (assembly GCA_963513945.1). NCBI lineage: Eukaryota > Metazoa > Arthropoda > Insecta > Diptera > Muscidae > Hydrotaea > Hydrotaea diabolus. The sequence continues at coordinate 101,271,134 of OY740716.1, read as the reverse complement.
TATATATATATATATATATATATATATATATATATATATATATATATATATATATATATATATATATATATATATATATATATATATATATATATATATATATATATATATATATATATATATATATATATATATATATATATATATATGTATGGTTATGTGAGAATCGTACTATTGTTGTGAGGATCATAGTATGGTTGTGTAGATCATAGCATGGTGAATCGTACTATGGTTGTGGGGATCACAGTATAGTTATGCGTGAATTATACTTTTGTTGTGAGAATCATAATATTGTTGTGCCACAACAATATACCCAACAATAATATGATCCTCTTCGAATATTGTCACCTCAACCATACTTTTTTTCCGCGTGGTTTGCACGTGCGGTATATATTGAGCACTATGTGCTTCCATAGGAAAAAATTTCAAAAAACTGTCAATAGGCTCTCCATTTTTACGTTTCATACGATAAATGCCATTCAACATAGGAAAGATTTGGTGTAGAATCCACACTAATAGAATAGTATTTTGATGCTTCTAATTCCTTAACAACTATTTTTAAAACCTGCTGCCCCACTACATTAACAAATTCATTACAAATATTTTTAGATAAATATAATGTATTTCCTTTTCATGATATCGCACTTTTATACAGGGTGTCCTCCGGGAAGGTATACTTTGTTTTGCTCTATTTTGTTAAACATTAGTCTTGACAGTTCATATTTGGCAGTCTTGAAGTAGAGACGTGGCAAATTTATTATCGAAAAATATTCGATTAATCAACGTTTAATCGGTAAACGATTTTATCAAAATCAGTCTTCGATTACTGTAACGATAAGAAAGTTACGTTAATTAATATTTAAATTTAAATATTAAGAAAGTGTTCAAATCAATTCTTCAACCTCAATTCGACGCTGTGCTCAGGAGCTTGGTCTTCAAAGAACAACTTTGGCCACAATTTTGCACAAGGATTTGCATTTGCTTCAGTTGACACAAGAGCTTCTTCCACAACACTATTTACGCCACCGTATGAGTGACGAGGCACATTTTCATTTGCATGGATATGTAAATAAACAGAATAGTCGGTTCTAGGCAATGGAAAACCATCATATTATTCATCAGTCACCTTTGCATCCATTAAAGTGGCAGTCTGGAGTGCAATTTGGTCAGGAGGAATCATTGGACCTTACTTCTGTGTCTGTCAATCGGGAGCGATATCGTGATATGATTGAAAACTTTTTAACGCCAGAACTGCATGCTTTGGGTTTGATTCACATGTGGTATCAACAATACGGTACCACATCGCATACAGCCAGGATTACAGTGGAATTACTGCGAGACCTCTTTTCACAACAAGTTATTTCAAGAAACGGTGATGTTGATTGGCCTCCACGATCGCCTGAGTTGACTGCTGCGGCCTTCTTATTGTGAGGATATCTGCAAAGCAAGGTTTATGCAATCAAACCAAAAACGATTGAGTAAATCAAACAAAATATAAGTGATGAAATAAATGAAATACCGCGTGAAATGTGTGAGAACGTAATGAAAAATGTGCTCAAAAGGGCTCGCATTTTTGAAGCAAACAGAGCGGACATTTAACTAATATTGTATTCCATACTTAATTGACGACATTAAATAAAAAAATTATCAATATAAGATCAATTCTCTTTCATTTAAATGAAAATTATAAACAAACAAAGTAGTATATCTTCCCAACGGACACCCTGTATTTAGCACGAAAGGGATCACCAATTATTGCCCTGCATCCCAAAAAGTTCTCTTTATTTCGAGACCCCACTCCTTCATTATCACCCTGAAAGGCAAGACCTCTAGAAACCAAAAATTTTACTACTGCAACAATTTTTTTAAGTACGTTCTTGAAATAATTGATTTCTGTATTATGTTGAGATATCAACTCACAGTCAACTCCTCCAGTAGTTCTGCTTCTTACAGTGTAATTTATCATTGGTTAGTAATCATTGGTTTATCATTACCATTAGTAAGTTAGTTATATGACCAATACCAATAGCAGTATTAAATAAACGGCAGCAAACACAGTACACGCATTTTTTAAATTTCAAAATATTTAAAACTTGTTGACAGTACGTAGCAGGACCAGGAGATACATTTGCATCTGATGGAAGAATGATTGTGCTTGTATCATATATATTTCTTCTAGTATAATTCATAATTCTTAAGAAAATTATTATACTAGCAATGCATTTTTCAAATTTTCCAGCATAAATAGCGTCGGTGCAGGTGCATAAAAGCCCCAGAAATCAATAATACAAATAGGGAAATGTGTAAACGCAGCATTATAAGTATAATGACTTTAAGGGTTATGAATTATATAATAAGGAACAGTTTCTAAAGCTTACCTCACTTAATTTCCCAGCTATGGACCAAATATGGTAAAAACAGATAGGAAAAATTTACATTTTAGCAATTTTGGAGCACTAGATTCGATTTTGTTCGGGTTAGTTTGTTTCACACCCTTTTCTCCTTTTCTGTAGCTACAATTTGGTCAAAGACGGGAAAACAATTTCAATAAGGTTAAGAAATAGCGCGGATCGATTTGTAGAGCGGCAAAAAATGGCTCAGGCGACAAGGAAAATCGTATTCTAGGGATCAAAATAAGAAACTTTGCACGAGGAACCATACCTCTAAAACGAATTCTGATGTCCTTACGTTTGACCCGTACTTGAAAGCAAAAAATACTTCAAAGAATAATTTACTTTATTTTCTTTTCCATTCCAAATTTAAATTCATATTTTATTTACATATTTTCAGACTAAATACATTTCTAAAAAGAAAAATAAACTCCAAAAAGCCAGTTTACTGATATTTTCAGGTAAAGTGCCAAAAATGGTGATTTTTTGTATGGTATGGGCGGCCCTACAAAGTTAGTTTGGGTCGGTCATACATATGGACTCGATTGGGGCTCTCTTAATGGGTCAATGTGGGATTTCCAAAAGTCTGGACATTAGAATTCGTTTTGGTAATGTTCCTCGGGCAATGTTTCTCATTTTGATCTATGGTATTCGATTTTTCTTGTCACTTTCACTCACAACTTTTTCTAAAGACATAATCAAAATTGAAACTGTGGTACTGGGTGTTATGACTTAGTGCTGATGTTTGTTATGACTTAGTGCTGATGTTTGTGGCACAGGGTGTTAGGGTGTCAGGGTGTTAGTGCTGATGTTTGCAACACCTTAAAGAAATGGAGATAGACCCTAAGTGAAGCATACCGAATTTGATTACATTCCATTGAGCGATATCCGCCCTTCCGTCTGTCCATCTATCGTTGTAATCAAAGTACAGGTCGCAATTATAAGCCGATTTCAATGAAACTTGGTATACATTCTTATATTTCGGGCCAAGAACGAACCCTATTGAAATTAGTCCACATTTGTCCATATGTTGATATCACACATAGGTTTTTCCAGATTTCAGAACCAGGGTATATCAAAGTCGCCCACGTCCGACTTTAACTTTTTATATACACTTCTTTTATACATATACACTTCTTTTATTTTTAAAATGTGTACTCCGAAGTTTTTAAACACTCATTGTAAATGCCCCAAATTGGCAAAAATGTGCTTCTTTCCAAAAAAATCTTTCTCGTGACCCTGTATAACCCTGTATAACATATATTTATGTGCATGTAAACAGTTTACAATGTAGAAGTTATATTAATAATCTTTAATATCACTTGTTAAACAAAATACTATATTGAAACTTGCCAACTGATGTGAAATTTGACACGTCCGGGGAATCACCAAACTATGGATATTAAAGCCCAAGCTGATAGAAAGCCTCAGCATTGTTCTTTGCGTCAGCCGTGAGTCATTTCAAAAATATGAAAATACATGAATTAATATGAAGACACACTACATACGTAAAAGTGACTTCTCTTGCCGTAAAGAAACAAAGCCAGGAAAAAATCGCCCAATTTCTAACATTGTATGTATTTTTTTTTGTAAATAAAAGGAACGTTTCCAGAGAAAACAACAAAAATATGTATCAAATGATAAAAAGAAATAAAATTTTCCTTTTCTGGATACATTGAAGTGAAACACTTAAATAAATATGATGTTCGCAAGCATGAAGAAAGCTTTTAATATGGGTTGCCGAAGTTGAAGACGACTTCTATGCTTCTATTTCTAGAAAAATGAGAAAAAAGCTGAGACTGTCTATCTGCTTGGGGATTTATTGACTTCTTTGTGTAGACATCAGTGATGATAAATTTAACCATTATTTATAAAATATAGCAATTTTGAAACACATTTAGCAGGGAAAGCGCCATTTTCAAATTATCAAAGCCGCTCATTTTGCAAATCGGAATTTAAAGAAGAAAAAGGCAGAAATACTTATAGAAATTTATTAATTAACAGTTGGCCGTAGTCTACTTTAAAATATTTTTGGTCGTGTTGGACTTTGAATTACACCCTCTTCAATCTTGTGCGCGTGTCCTCCAGTGGTTTTTACCAAGGTTTCGTAGATCATAATGAAGCCTCGGACTGCACCAAGAGCATACGCACTCGAAATCGTCGTGGGAAATTTTCAGTGCCGGAGCATTTTCATCCATCTGCACAACACGTCGCAGCCAGCGCAATCGTTGTAGTTGGTTTGGTGCGCCCGATGTCGGAATACAGATCGCTGTTTATTCGAAGTCAGTTTTCGCCGTTACAACAAAAATAACTTAATTTACAATTTCAATTCGTATCGAATGCATATATAAAAAGTTATTAATTAAAATTTTGTTTTTATTTCTTAGTATATTTTTGAAATAACAATTTCAATTCGTATCGATTGCATATGTAAAAAAATTATTATCATACGTCATGGACCTGTGTGCCTTTCTAGTAAAGACGGTACTGTGTTCACGCAATGTAGCACTTAGTATGAAAAGTATTAATGTAGAAATATCTTTGGACAAAATAAAAATGATAATGGATTCACTTATTACATTCACTTTTTCCTCACTTTTTCTAGCAAAGTAAAGTATCAAATGATTTATAAAATACATATTTTCGCAGTGTTTTGGCTGTATTTGTTAAAAACCGTTAAATTCGCATTAGTAAAGTACAAATGCGAATTCCTATCGATAAAATTGACTTATTTCTTTACGATTTCTGCTTAGCCTTGTTCAGAATTATTCGAGTTTTTATCGAACTACATATGTATATTAGAAGAAGTGAGAAGGGGCTGAAAGTATTGAGGGCATAAATTCAGCACTAGACAACTCTTATGATATTACTATCTTTTGTATTTGCAGCTTGGCTATCAGTTGGCTTACAAGAAGACTTTCAGTTTCAAACAAAAACTCATCGCTGGATCACAATATGCCAATATCTAGTCTGAAAGCTGTTATAATAGCTCTTTGGGGCGGTGATTGTCGTTGTTATCACTGCCCAATTTAATCAAATTTTCCACAGAAATAAAAACGATCGAAAAACGGTTTTTAATTATGTACACATAGATACAGATAATATGCGAAATCAAATAGTACTGGCACAAGTTTATTGTATATAATTACGGTGACCAACCGTTCACTATTATGGTAAACAGTACACTATATTAGCCGTTCGCTGTACACTATTTGTACACTATTTTTCGCTGTACACTATTTGTACACCTTTTTAGCAAAGGCCGTATTATCTTTCTATTTATCGCTATATTTCGTGTTCGCAACCATTTGTATAGTAACAAGTTACCAATATTTGTATATTGGTATAAGGTTAACTGTTTGTCCGTCGTCATATTCTATACCAAATTTAATCGAAATCGGAATTAAAATGGGAGTTGTAGAGCGCTTGTATGTTAAATCGGTAAGGACCTTTGTACTGGCGCTATATAAAAATGTGGACCAATATAACACATTTTTATGAGCTGATATTTCTTCGATCGGCCGGTGCAACATATGTGAGAGAGCTATATCTACAGCTGAATCGATTTCCGCTCATTGTCCAAAAACTTACTTGTGCCGCATTTCTTCAAGACTAGGTTAATTTGCGGCTTCAAGTGCTAAAAACATAAAATCAGATGAACATATGTGCGGGATCTACATACACAGGGTGGGCCAAAATTTTCCATGGGATTTAAAAATTTAATTACATTTTCGTTTTTCAAGTACGGAAGATGAACAACGCTCTGGAAGACCGAAAACTGCTACTACTATTGAAAACATTAGAAAAATATTTAATGAAGTGACTTAAGAATAAAGCTCAGAGAACTTGCTGATATTGTTAAAATACACGAAAAACAAGTTTGGAGCATTTTACATGATGAACTCCACATGAAAAAGCTATCCGCAAGATATGTGCCGCGTTTGTTGACTTTGCCCCAAAAAATTGTCCGTTGGACCAATTCCGAGTAGCTTTTACCGATTTATCAGCGTAATCCAATAGAGTTCTTGCGCCGATTCATAACTGTTGATGAAACATGGATCCATCACTACATCCCAGAATGCAAAGAACAGTCAAAACAATGGATAGAAGCTGGTAAAAGTGGTCCCAAGAAGGCGAAAACAGTTAAGTCAGCAGGAAAAGTAATGGCCACAGTATTTTGGGATGCAAGGGGTATAATATTTATTGATTATCTTGAGAAAGGAAAAACTATAAATAGTAAATATTATTGTGCATTATTGGATCGGTTGAGTGAAGAAATCAAGATAAAACGACCGCATTTAGAAAAAAAAAGTTCTTTTTCATCAAGCTAATGCTCCTTCACACACCGCATTTTTAACTCAACAAAAACTGGCCGAATTACGATTTGAAATTGCTCCGCATCCACCATATAGTCCAGATTTAGCTAATTCTGATTATTTCTTGTTTCCAAATTTAAAAAAAATTCTCGGTGGCAAAAAATTTTCGTCCAATAGCGAGGTTAATGCTGAAACTGAGGCATATTTTGAAGGTCTTGAAAAATCTTATTTTTCAGATGGATTTAAAAAACTTGAAAAACGTTTGATGAAGTGTATTGAGTTGGAAGGAGATTATGTTGAAAAATAAATAATAATAATTCCAAAAAAACGGTTCTTTTTATGTTAGGCAAGTTACTTTTGCGGTCGCCCTCGTAAATCAGCGATCAATTATTTTAACGCAGAGATGAGTGATGAAGCTCATTTTCATTTGAATGGCTTTGTTAATAAGCAGTAGGTTCTGAAATTGAAGAGCCATTCATCAACGCCAATTGCACCACATCAGGTGTACAGCATAGTGCAAATATCATTGGGCCTAATTTCTACGAGAACGAAGATGAAAGTGCTGTTACCGTGTTCTTTTGAAAACAGACCTGAGATGTGGATTCAGCAGGACGGAGCCACTGCCAATTCCACTTTGAAATCAAATTTTTGGAGGGCAAATAAATTCGGAAATTATTTTGCCAGCGCGATCGCCAGTTTTGTCAGAACTTGATTATTTTCTTTGGGGTTATTTGAAGGAGGGAGTATATGTGATCAATCCCGAGACAATCCTTCAACTCAAGGCCAACATTGTTGCAGAAATTCGAACGCTACAGACACAAATTTTGAAAGCTGTTATGGAAAATGCGCTAAAACAAGCCCATCTTTGCGAAGCTGAAAAAAAGGTCCCATTATATTTCATACTTAGTGCAAAAAAATTCTATTTTGTTCCTACGTATATGATGTACTAATGAGAAAAAGTTATTAAAGTTTTTAACCCCATGGTAACTTTTGGCAAACCCTGTGTCTTTAAATAGGCCGATTTGGTGTAACTCAAATCCAAAATAACTTACTTCTGCTAATTTTAATCAAGATTGGAAGCAATATGTGGCTTTCGGAGCTACAAACATGAAGTTTTTTTTTAAAACAGGCTAGTGCCTGATTGCTTCAAAATTAGATGCAATATGTTGTCCCTAGAGCTTAAAACATAAAATCGGATGAACATATCTGAACCTGAACCAATTTTCTTAAATTTTAATGGCGTCCATATTTGGTCCGAAAAAATTCATGAAGATTGGACAACCATTGCTACTGTGGTTTATTTTCAGCTTAAGATGAACAGACGGATAATGAAACATCTTTAAATGGAATCAGCTGGTGGTTATAAGCAGTTACAAACATTTGCCAAATAACCTGTTCCACAGAGTGATGCAGGGTATAAATATACTACTGAATAGGTCAGTAGAATCAAATTTTTATTTATTTGTGAACTACTCTTATTTTAGCAATCACAATCATCCGGATCCATCTCGAGTTACTTTATCATCGCGGTGACTGAAAAATGCGGGGTTGGTTAAAATAATTTATGTCAAAGGTATAAAGAAAGAAATGCAAAATGGTTTTTTATTACAAAACGAAGGGTGTTTATTAAAAAAGATACATTCGTTTTTCGAGTTTTTTTCATATTATTTTTTTCGATTAGAGTAGAGTTGGCTTCAGTGCAATAGAGTTGTATTTCAATTCACAATATCGTTAAGCTAAACTTAAAAATTGGGCGCCAATCGTAGACACCCCGCATCCTTACATGGACGCAAAGCAAAAAGAAGCAGGAGCTTCTCTGGACCAGTCTGCATAGAAAAAAATAAAAACTAAGTTTTACTTTAAACTTGATAAATTCCAAAAAATTTAAGTAAAAAAAAAAAAATAAAACAAGAAATGGACTTCACAATTGATTATAATTCTGCTGTAAGGCCGTTGTGCTGTTCTGATTGTTGCTGTTCCGTCACCATCGCGATCAGTGCGACTGACGCTGTTGTTTTTGTCGTCCCGCCTTGTGGCGTCCATTGTCACTTCCCATTGGCGTCGCATGTATTTGTTGATGATGTTAACGCTAAGATTCTAATTGTGGTGTGTTTGCTGAAGCATTGTGAAAATCTCCGCCAGACTCTAACATATATATGGAGCTCCAGGTAGGATGAAATGCCAAAGAGTCAATATTTGGCGTTTAAATAAATATCTAATCTGACATTTTGTGAGAACATTTAAGGCTGCATGTGAATCATACTATGGTTGTGAGGATCATACTATGGTTGTTTGAGAAAATACTATGGTTGTGAGGATTATAATATGATTTTAAGGATCATAGTAGGGTTGAGTGTGAATCATACTATTGTTGTGGAGATCATAGTATGGTTGAGTGTGAATCATACTATGGTTGTGGGGATCATAGTATGGTTGCGTGTAAATCATACTATGGTTGTGAGGATCATACTATGGTTGTATGAGAAACATACTATGGTTGTGAAGATCATAATATGCTTGTGAAGATAATAGTATGGTTAAGTGAGAATCGTACTATTGTTGTGAGGATCATAGTATGGTTGTGGAGATCATAGCATGGTTGAGTATGAATCGTACTATGGTTGTGGGGATCATAGTATAGTTATGTGTGAATTATACTATTGTTGTGAGAATTATAATATTGTTGTGCCACAACAATATACCCAACAATAATATGATCCTCTTCGAATATTGTCACCCCAACCAAACTTTTTTTCCGCGTGTTTGCACGTGCGGTATATATTGAGCACTATGTGCTTCCATAGGAAAAAATTTCAAAAAACTCTCAATAGGCTCTCTGTTTTTACGTTTCTTACGATAAATGCCATTCAACATAGGAAAGATTTGGTGTAGAGTCCACACTAATAGAATAGTATTTGGATGCTTCTAATTCCTTAACAACTATTTTTAAAACCTGCTGTCCCACTACATTAACAAATTCATTACAAATATTTTTAGATAAATATGATGTATTTCCTTTTCACGATATCGCACTTTTATACAGGGTGTCCTCCGGGAAGATATACTTTATTTTGCTCTATTTTGGTAAACATTAGTCTTGAAGTTCATATTTGACTGTCTTGAAGTAGAGACGTGGCAAATTTATTATGGAAAAATATTCGATTAATCAACGTTTAATCGGTAAAAGATTTTATCAAAATCAGTCATCGATTACTGTAACGATGAGAAAGTTACGTTAATTTATATTTAAATTTAAATTACGTAAATTTTTGGAAGAAACAACGTGCCAACAAAACGCACTATTTACGCTGATAGGCCCAAGCATGGACCACAACCCGCTGCAAGATCGGCTTAAAACATTACTGCTGCTCAAGAAAGTGTTCAAATCAATCCATCAACCTCAATTCGACGCTGTGCTCAGGAGCTTGGTCTTCAAAGAACAACTTTGGCCACAATTTTGCACAAGGATTTGCATTTGCTTCAGTTGACACAAGATTCAGTTGACACAAGAGCTTCTTCCACAACACCATTACCGCCACCGTATGAAACAAAGTGAGACCAATTTCACCGCGAAGTGAGTACACCATTTCGGGATCTGCGTGTGATATACAGAGTGGCGGCTTATGCTTTTTCAGAAGCATCACAAAACGCATAAAGTTGAACTTTGTGGTCAGGGTTGACACCAACCCATTATAGGATTTCACTCCTTTCGATCTCGGAATAATCGCTTAATAATGTAAGCACTTGCTAGGAGTCGTAGTCCTAACCAATCTTAACCTTCCAGATTTGCTGCATAATTATAATCGCTGCGATAATTTTAGGGGCTAGCCAACCTGCTTGGTCGAACAATTTAGGAATTTCTGATAAGACGACTCTTTTGGAGACAAATGATCTATACGGGGTGAAAGCAAGTTTCAAAAAGAAATAATCTCTTTCAGCGTTCAAACGTAAGCATTAAACTTTGGCAGTACTACCATCCGAAATCTTCAAAAATTCTGAATCGAGTAAATGTTAATGGGATAAATCCTCTAGCAGACATTGACTGTTCGCAATCCATTTACGGAGACTCATACCAGCAGAAGACAGAAACTAAATAAGTTCTGTAAGAGCCTAGGTCTTATGCTGTTTTAGACAAGATATCATCGACATACATCTGGCTTTTTATGATATGGGCTGCTAGAAGGTAAGGGGCACAGTTCGCACTAAAAGTGACTGTGCTGAATTCGAAATCGGTATATCATTTTCTGAGTTCTTGTGGAAAACTATTCCCTGATATGCTGTTGGATCTAGGTGAATTAGGATTTGCCAGTATAATTTTTCAGTATTTATCATATAAATATCATCGGTATATTTATATGATAACCATCATCTCCTCCTATTGCAATGCGTCATAACGACGAAGGAGTTAGAAATACGATTTAGTTGCTCATTCCTACGGTACAAAACAATATCTCTTGGCCAAAATTGTTTACTAACTATTCCGATTGCCAATTGATCGATTGTTGCTGCATTAAATCGCCTGGCAAGTTGTCCTAGTGTTGTTCTGTCGGCACGTATTATGATTTTATGGTCATCGGTGGGCATCTGATACAGTGCAGTCTTGAATAATTTGAACAATTATAATTGGTCATCTAAATCTATTTCAAAAATATTACAGATTCAAGGACAGATATACCATAGATCTGGGTCGTTGTTGCCATTCCCAGGTACTGACCACCAGTTTTGCAAATATATTTTATTGGTAATGCGAACAGCGAATTGAATCAGCGCTGTGCAATTGCTTCCAATACAAGAAGATAAATCGTGAGTGAGCTGCAAAGATTTTTTCATCAGCACAAAGAATTGGTCAAATTATTCAAGATTGCACTGTATCAGATGCCCACCGATGACCATAAAATCATAATACGTGCCGACAGAACACCACTCGGACAACATGCCAGGCAATTTAATGCACCAACAATCGATCAAGTGGCAATCGTTATAGTAAGTGAACAATTTCGGCCAAGAGATATTGTTTTGTACCGTAGGAATGAGCAACTAAATCGTATTTCTGAACTCCATCGTCGTTATGACGCATTGCAATAGGAGGAGGTGATGGTTATCATATAAATATACCGATGATATTTATATAATAAATACTAAAAAATTATTCAGGCAAATCCTAATTCACCTAGATCCAACAGCATATCAGGGAATAGTTTTCCACAAGAACTCAGAAAATGATATACCGATTTCGAATTCAGCACAGTCACTTTTAGTGCGAACTGTGCCCCTTACCTTCTAGCAGCCCATATCATAAAAAGCCAGATGTATGTCGATGATATCTTGTCTAAAACAGCATAAGACCTTGGCTCGTACAGAACTTATTAAGTTTCTGTCTTCTGCTGGTATGAGTCTTCGTAAATGGATTGCGAACAGTCAATGTCTGCTAGAGGATTTATCCCATTAACATTTACTCGATTCAGAATTTTTGAAGATTTCGGATGGTAGTACTGCCAAAGTTTAATGCTTACGTTTGAACGCTGAAAGAGATTATTTCTTTTTGAAACTTGCTTTCACCCCGTATAGATCATTTGTCTCCAAAAGAGTCGTCTTATCAGAAATTCCTAAATTGTTCGACCAAGCAGGTTGGCTAGCCCCTATAGATCATTTGTCTCCAAAAGAGTCGTCTTATCAGAAAATCCTAAATTGTTCGATCAAGCAGGTTGGCTAGCCCCTAAAATTATCGTAGCGATTATAATTATGCAGCAAATCTGGAAGGTTAAGATTGGTTAGGACTACGACTCCTAGCAAGTGCTTACATTATTGAGCGATTATTCCGAGATTGAAAGGAGTGAAATCCTCCAATGGTTTGGTGTCAACCCTGACCACGAAGTTCAACTTTATGCGTTTTGTGATGCTTCCGAAAAAGCATAAGCCGCCATTCTGTATATCGCACGCAGATCCCGAAATGGAGTACTCACTTCGCGGTGAAATTAGTCTCACTTCGTTTCAAGTGTTTAAGTGGACAGGCTTATCAAATCTTCAAATGCCCACGTATACTTGTGTCTCTAACAGGTTCTCTAAACTTCTGAATAAAATTGGTATTGGAAACTTGCATCATGACGTAACTGGCATCATGACGTCCCCGACAACAACCCGACTGATAATGCATCTATTGTTATTTTAGCACGAGATTTAATATCACACAACCTTTGGTGGAAAACAACCACATGCAGAGAAGAGATATGGTTAATACATGGTCACGGCAATAGTAATATGTTCTCCGCAATGAAAGTTACTGAATTTAATTTTGCAAAACTAATATTGTTGAAATCTAACAATACTATTATTACCAAATTTAGAAATGAACATATAGTAGTAACAACCATATAAATATTGTTGGCGCGGCAAAAATTTTGTTTTTTGGGTTTTGTGTTAACAATAACATGATTACGGCAATCATACCGTATGGTTGTGAATTTGAACATAACAAACAGGTTTTTAGACCAATTTTACATGTATGTGAGTGGTTTTGGCATACCATGTTTTTAGCCATTGATCATGGTTTAATCACATTCATTGCTTAGAGAATACGAATGGTGAAGTAGCATTCACCACTGCTCGCAACTAAAATCTTTTCGACAGCCTTTTGAATATAGTTTTGTTTCTTTAACGAAATGTTCAATAGAAACATTGTCTCAAATCTGGCTATGAACTAATTGTAAAGTAATTTTTAGAAAATTGCTTTATTTTTTTTTGTTGACCAACACTCAGGGGTTTTCCCCTTTACATGCGATGCATTGCGTTGGTGAGTGGAAAGGAGGGAGTTCAAGGGGGAAAGAGGGAGTAATGTTTAATGACATTTGACTTGAATTTCTGGATGTCGTAATTGGTGGGAAATACATTCGTCGGAAGTCGATACGGACAGTACGGGCGAAAAACGAATTTAATCTGTAGTGTATTGTGCGGTTAACCGGCCAATCGATAACAAATGGTTGTGAATTCGTGGAAAGTCGTGTATCCCTGCCGAACATCCTCACGTCAGGAATAGGACGACGAATGTCTGAAGAAACTCACCATAAAAGTAACGATAGAAAAGCGACACACAACCCACATTCCGAAGATGCTCCATTGAGACAATAGAGTTGGATACCCTACTGTCACCTATCAACATCATCGTCCTCCTTTGGACACGATCCAGAAGCTCCAAGGATGATTTTGGAGCACCTGCCCATATATGGGAGTTGTATTCCATCTTGTAGGTTGTATAGATATCGAAGAGATCAGAGGGAGTAGAGTATTTCTTCCACCGCTTTAGAAAGCCTATACACTTGAGTGCTTTTTTCGACACTTCGAATACATGCCTCGCCCAACGAGCGTCACAATGAATTTTCATGCCCAGAACATCAAGAGCATCCGATTGTTCGATATCCATAACATCGACAGATAATGACGATACTGATAGGTCAATGAATCGCTTGTGAAACAACAAGCAGCACTGTGTCTTACGCGCATTAAAATCTACTCTATTCACTCGACCCCATTCGGAAATGACCTGTAAATCCCGGCCAAGTGTTTCATCCATGATTCGCCTTTTGTCCTCAACATCTTGAAGACTCGGCCTACGGTCGAATGAATACGAATGACAGAGGTTGCTGTCATCCGCGAAAGAGTAGATCGGTCTGATCCAAGAGATCGTCAATGAAAATAAGAAATAAAGATGGAGAAAGGATTTGGTGGATGAGAACCCATCTACAATAACTCTTATAGTGCGATCTCTAATTTAGCTCGATATAAATCTAACCAAAGTGGTGTATGGACCGACTCCAACGCTCCGATAGGAAAGTCATCTGGTCTCCCGTGGAGCGATTTCTATGCAAGCCATACTGCCGATCATTAAGTAGGACGTTGGACTCCAGATACCCCACAAGACGGTGGTTGGCCATGCTCTCCATTACCTTGGAGAGCGCAGAGCAAATCACAATGGGCCGATAATTCGTACGGTTGTTAGCTTCACCATTTTTAGGGATCGGCTGGATGTTCGCAACCTTCCAACACGCTGGGAAGACTCCTGCACGATTAGTAAGGTAAAAAAGGTTGCGTAATGGACGGGCTAGCGTCGAAGAGCACTTACAAAGGACACGTGCCGAGATACCATCCGGGCCCAGGGACTTACTCACATCGAGATTCGCAAGAACCCTTTAACTCCACGCGTTCGAAAAAATATATCAGACATGGAACTATTTACGTTTTCGATCGCGGGGAGTGGTTGATTGCTTTCCGGCAAGCAAGAATTTCCTGCAAACATTTCAGCCAATAGGTCAGCTTTATCAACCGGGTCAGTGAATGCCTGGTCGTCTTTGACAAGAGTTGGGATAGATGAAGAACTATCTTTTTCTCTCCTTACAAATAACCAAAGGCTCTTACTTCCCCTGGGAGAAGTAAGAACTTTTGTACGGAGACGTTGTTCATAAAGAAACTTTTCACGTCTAAGCATTCTGGCACACGAAGTTCTTTCCTGTTTACGACGCAGTTCAGTATTTGCGTTTTTGTTTAAACGCCAATTTCTTAACGCCTCCTCTTTAGATCTGACAGCATCCCTGCATGTCTGATTAAACCAAATGTTTTTGGCTGGTTTAACCGACATAAATTTAGTTGTCAGTCTGAATTCATCACTTGTTGTGAACAGTTGTGTTTCAATCATTCTCCCTAGTGTCGCATACTATTTTTTCCAAGTTGTGCTGTTAATACCAACAACGACCATTACGTACTAACAACAACTGCAGCATTAAAAGAAACTCAAAAAATAAACAAACAAAAAACAAGATTAAACGTGCTTATGCACAGAATGTTGCGAACGAGCAAGTCGTTACGATGAGAAGTAAAAAGACAAAAACAAATGATAGTGCAGCAAGTAAAGCACCTACAAATAATTATTTTTCTCCACTTCAAACTGTCGAAGATGACATTGAAGAAGAAAGTACACCAAAACCGGTTAAGGTACTCATCCCCCCGATTACAATACTTAAATGTAAAATAGTGGAATTGCACGATATTTGCAAAAATGCTGGTATTTTAGATTATGCCATCAGAAAGATTTCAATTGGATTGAAACTTTTCTGTAAATCGAAAACTGATTTTGAAAGAATTTGCAAATCTCTCAAAGATAAATACGAGTATTTTACTTTCGGCACCAAAAACGAAAAACCATATAAAGCTTTACTTTTTGGTCTTGACAAACATGATCCAAATATTTTAAAAAATCGACTAACAGAAATGGGTCTCAACTGTTTGGATGTTAAGTTAGTGCAAAAGAAAGGCACAGGCAATAATGAATTTATAATCTATGTAGTCTACTTTCAAAGGCAAACCATCACTATGAAAGAATTAAGACAAAAGTATTCTGTGATTGAATACATAAAGGTGAAATGGGATTTCCAACGAGCCAGTAAGTCGAAAATTACTCAATGTTATAATTGCCAAATGTACGGCCATGGCTCCAGTCGCTGTCAAGTCAACACGTTTTGTGCTAATTGTGCTGGGCCACACAAAACTTCTGACTGCAAGGAATCGATCATAAAGTGTGCAAATTGCAGCGGTGCTCACAAATCAAATTCAGATGAATGTAAAAGCAAACAAAATTATTTGAAAATGAGTGAACGTATTCAGCCACCTCGTCGTCCTGCACGCCCTTCTGCATCAACGTTTACAAATTACGATGGCAATTTTCCAAATAGTCTGCAGCAAAACAGACCAACTACATCATCCTCTTGGCATGCTCCAAGATTTACTCCGAACAATTTCAACATGAACAATAGCTCAAATGACCTATTTTCACCTGAAGAAATAAAGAATATAACATTTGAATTAATCCCCAATTTACGAAATTGCCGAAATAAAGCGGATCAGTTCGAGGTAATTACCAACCTTGCCTGCAAGTTTTTGTCGTGATGATTGCCGAAATTAAGATAATAACATGGAATGCAAGAGGCATTAGAAATAAGAGTATTGAACTATTTGAATTTTTAATTACTAATAACATACATATCTGCTTAGTTTCAGAGACATGGTTAAAACCGCACCTATCATTAAATCACCAAGCTTTCTTTGTATATAGAAATGATAGAGAAGTAATACGTGGCGGTGGAGTTGCTATAATAATTAGGAGGAATATCCCTCACAAATTACTTCCCATAGTAAATACTAATTTAGTAGAAAATATTTCAATACGACTGTTCACAAACACAGACTATGTGGACATTTACTCATGTTATTTCCCTGGCGGACTTGTGGGTCCCGACGGAAGTCGCAAGCAGTTGTTTGCATCTGACATCAACAGACTGACCAGAAGTAATAATTTTATTCTAGGCGGAGATTTCAATAGTAGACACAGCTCTTGGGGTTGTATCCGTTCTAACTGCTGGGGGAACATATTATTTCAGAAACAGGACTCCTACCATTTTGACATCATTTTTCCTAGTGATCACACTTATGTCCCTTCAAATATAAACAGACAAAGTTCAACTTTGGATTTGATTATTACTAATATGGTCCCGCAAATCACACCGGCAGAGGTTATTAACGACCTAAGTTCGGATCACTTACCGGTACATATATCTCTTCAAAACAGTTTTTCCAATAGGGAAAGACGTAGCTTTGACTTCAGAAATGCGAACTGGGTCGCTTTTTCTACTTATATAAACCGACATCTATTCCTCCCCCGTCGTAATTCAATAACAAGTATCGAGGATGTTGACACCATGTTGGACGATTTTAAAAGAGTGATAAATGAAGCTGTAGTTACTAGTGTGCCGACGAGGCAATTCTCTTTTCAAAGGAAACCTTTTCCATTACACATTAGATCTCTCATTAGACGAAGAAATTACCACCGGAGAATGTGGAAAAGATGCAGGGATGCTGCGGATTATCAAGAAATGAAAAGTTTAAATCTAAGGGTAAATGTGGAAACTGAAAAATTTAGGAATATATCTTGGAATCGAATGTTACATAGTTTAGATAAAGGCGCTTCCCCTTTCTGGAATTTGTCCAAAATTTTAAGAAAGAGGTCAAATAATATTCCTACTCTCAAGCACGATTCTACTCGTTTTACCACTAATGATGAAAAATGTGAGATACTGGCCCAGAATTTTGCTGCAAACCATTCCATTACATCAACATTTGGAGATCCTTCCACTACAGCCGAAGTAAGAGATTGTCTTGATACATTTCGGTCTGTTATAATAAATCCTTCAGAAAACTTCGGTATCAACACTTCGAAAATATATGACATTATCAAGTCTTTGAAAAACAAGAAAGCACCAGGTATAGATGGGATTAATAATAGATGTTTCAAAGCTTTGCCGAGGAAAGGTATTCGGTTTTTAACCATATTTGTTAATTTTTGCTTAAAGTTGGGATACTTTCCGCGAGAATTCAAAGAATCACGTGTTATCCCTATAAGAAAACCGAATAAACCACTAGACTGTCCAAGTTCTTACAGACCAGTGAGTCTTCTTTCCTCGATTAGCAAAATTTTAGAAAAAGTTATCAAGGAAAAAATAACAGGTTTTTTAGATGCGAATGATATACTTCCCTCAGAACAGTTCGGGTTCCGTAGGGAACACAATACAATTCAACCGCTAATAAGAATAAAAAAAATAAATTCGAATTTTAACGAACAAAAATCTACTGGCATGATTCTATTGGACATCAAGGCAGCTTTCGATACCGTTTGGCACGATGGCCTTATTTATAAACTTATTAAGCTGAATTTTCCAGGAGAACTCATTTCACTAGTTCAAAGCTTTTTACAGGGTAGAACGTTCAGAGTTCATATCAATTCAGTTAGTTCAGCGATAGTGCCCATTACTGCAGGTTGTCCACAAGGATCATGCCTGTCCCCTATATTATATAATCTTTATACGGCTGACATTCCTCAGCTTAATAACTGCTTGGTATCCATTTTTGCTGATGACACCGCAGTATTAAGCTCTGACTATTTAGCTACAGACGTCATCAGAAACCTTGAAGCTGCAACATCGGTATTAATAAGTTACTTTCAGAAGTGGAAGATTATGATAAACGGACAGAAAAGTCAGGCAATTTACTTTACAAGAAAACGAAAGGAATGTTTCCTCCCACAAACTAACATGTTGATAAACGACAGGGAAGTCCAATGGGAACAAAGTGTAAAGTACTTAGGTATAATGTTAGATACTAAATTAAAGTTTAAAAATCACATTCCATATGCCATTAATAAAGTTAAGTTGTTAACCAGAATGCTTTATCCACTTATTAATAGAAAATCCTGTCTTAGTTTAAGCAATAAGATGTTAATATTTAAGTCTATATTTCAATCTGCTCTGTTCTACGGAGCGCCATTGTGGGCTTCTTCTGCACACTGTCACTTGCAGAAATTGCAGGTTGCTCAAAACAAGATACTGAAATTGATATTTAACCTTCCATTTTTCTATTCTACGAAACGTCTTCACGATAACGCGGGTATAGAACTTGTAATCGATAGGATTGAAAAATTAACACAAAATTTTAACACGAAATGTTCAACATCTATATACACGCATATCAATGAATTGGTAAATTCATAGTTAGTTTTTTAAGTAGTTTTTAAGTTTTATCTTTATTAACAAAAAAAAGGTTCATATTGGTTTTTGTAAATTTTTTCCTTCCATTATTAATGTCTTGGTGTAAAATAATTAATTTTGTAAATAAACATTTATTATAGAGAAGAAGAAGATACTATTCTTAAACTCTTAAAATATAAATTATAAAACAAAGCCAAATGTAAATATTATCGAATTATAATAAATGAAATGAAATTTAGTTGGAATAAACGACTTTATTCCAAATAAAATTATATTTTCGATCATTTCAGCCGCTGCATTAATGCTATTATCGAGAAAGCATAGCTTCCAATTAAAATACTGGAAAAAGTCGTTGAATTCATCCCAACGCGCATTTTCGTATATAAAAATTGTCCGCTTTGGGGCTGGTATCGAAGCGACACGAAGAGCGGAATACGAAAAAGGTGCTGAAACAATACAGTGATCGGAATTGCCAAGAGGTGCAAGGACATTAACTTCGTACTTTTCAGGGTGTTAAGTTAAGAAAAGGTCAAGAATATTGTGTTGATGTCCTTCGACTCACGGAATATGTGTCGGTTCATTGACTAATTGCGTCAAGTCGTTTTGCGCGGCGAAGAGCTCGACGTATTGGCCCTCCGGAGTTGTTTGGCTCGAATTTCCCATGCCAGGCAGAGTTATGGACATTAAAATCCCCAGCAACGACAGTTTCACTATCCGAATAACTCTCCAAAATGTTTGTTATTGAATCAGAAAGGATGTCGAAACCGTTAAGGGAAGCCTCCCTTTCTGTATTTGGACTTCTGTTAATAAACCCAAAATGCAGTACGTGTATTTCAAACCTGAATTTAATCCAGAAGGAGTTAAATTCTGGATCTTGTGAGCACAAGTGTTGATGGCTCTGAAACACTATGCAATTACGTACATATACCACAAGACCTCTGTGGGAAATAAAAAAGAGATAGGGTGTGGTACCCAGGAACGTAAAAAGTCTGTGGATCAGAATCCTCACGCACCTGGGTCTCACATAGAGCTGAAACATCAGGCCTATGAAAATGAATGTGGAAGAACACTGCGAAAAAATTCGCTCGCAGCTACATATGTTGGCAAAATGAAATTTAAATCTCCTTACCATAACGCCAACCAGAAAGAACAAAACACAAATGTCATTGTGCAAGCGCAGCAGACAATCAAGCCCCTCTGCCGCTGTTAACCCCTCCAATGCTTAGTGTTATGCCTTAAGCATTGGACGGACAACAACAAAAGAGTAAGCGAGTCACTGCACTACACACTACACAGATGGATAAGGTAGGAAATTATAGTAGAAGTGGTGGGGGGGGGGGGGGAGCAATGCACCACGAAGAGAGACTCATTTGTTCTTTTTTGTGTGTGGTATTTCGGTGATGTTATTGTTGGTTGATCTTTTGTGTTATGGTTTAGTTATTTTCGATTTTATTGTTGGCTTGGTTTATTTTCTTTATTTCTCTTCTTGTGAGATTGTATTATGAGTTTTTTTTTGAGTTGTGGTTTGGATCTTTTTGTGTAACCTTTATATTATTTGGGGTTTTATGTTAACAATAATATGATTACGGAAATCATACCGTATGGTTAAGACTTTGAACACAACAAAACAGGTTTTTTAGAGTATACATGTATGTGCGTGCGTATATATACAAAAAAAAACACATACACACGATACAGTGAATGGATGTTGTACATTAAAAACACAACAACAATCGGAAGGTAGTTCGATGGATTTTTATTGTGTTTACTTTGTTCGGTGAAATAATCTAATACCAACTGGTTCTCGTTTATTTAAAATCTGCCTGCACTTAAGTATATAGCCGTTGATCATGGTTTAATCACATTGTTTCTTGAGGGCCACGGATGCTGAAGTAGCGTTCACCCCTGCTGGGAACTAAAAGTATTATCGACTGCCGTTGGAATATATAATTATGTTTCTTGAATGAAATGTTCAATAAAAACATGGCCTCAATTCTGGCTAGTAACTTATTGTAATGTTATTTAATATAACTTGCTTGATCAAAATCCTAAATTAATAATTTTGGGGATAATAGTATGGTAGAGTGTGAATCATACTATGGTTGTGTGGATCATAGTATCGTTATGAGAGAACCGTACTATGGTTGTGGGATCATAGTATGGTTATGTGTGAATCATACTATTGTTGTGAGGATCATAATATTGTTGTGGCACAACCATATACCCAACAATAGTATGATCCTCTTCGAAAATTGTCACCCCAACCATACTTTTTTTCTGCGTGCAGTTTGAGGGATTTTTTGTTCGGTGAAATACTCTACTACCGACTGTTTCTCTTTTATTTAAAATCTGCCTGCACTTAAGTTTTTGGCCATTGATCATGGTTTTTCTTTCTCTCACGAAATGTTCAATAGAAACATTGTCTCAAATCTGGCTATGAACTAATTGTAAAGTAATTTTTTGAAAATGCTTCATAAAAATCGTATTGTTGAATAACAACAATAGAATGGTCGAGTGGAATAATTTTATGGTTGTAGGGATCATAACATGGTTACGTGTGAATCATACTATGGTTGTGAATTTTATACTATGGTTGTATGTGAAAGATAATATGGTTGTGAGTATCATAATATGGTTTGGGGATTATATTATGGTTGAGTGTGACTCTTAACATGGTTGTGGCGGTCATAATTGGGTTCTCTGTGAATCATACTATTGTCGTAAAGACCATAATTTGTTAACAACCATATATTGTGCATAAATTGTGCAACAACCATATACCCAACAAAGTACTCGTGTGATCCTATTCGAATATTGTCACCGCAATCATACTTGTTTTTGCGTGCAGTTGGTTCAGCATTCGTAATGACAAATCTTAAAAGCCGTAATGTAAAAGTGCATACAACCCAGGTATGCTTTTCAAACGAAATATTAATTCGTATTTTAAGCCCTTCTCGAGCAATAAGAGCGATACCGTACATCCCCGCTTTTACCACCGATCTCAACCGAAATATAAGACTACTAACTCATATCCTACCTTGAAACTTGGTCAAGGTATGATCAATTTCGTTAAAGGTCGTTGGGTAATTTTGTGTAAAAGAACCCTTTTTTCAGAATATGGTTTTCTGGAGCATACATTTCAACTTTCCTGTAAAAGCTCCATTAAACATTCTCATTAATGCAAACAACAGCACAACGCTGTTCATCAACAACTGTCAGATAAAAGTATTCCGCAAAAACGAATACTTAAAAAGCGTAGTTTATAACGTCGGGGAAACATTAGCAGATATTGGGAGTCGACTGCGAAATGCGAAATTTTGCTTTGCTCGCTTGAATCGCCTTTAAAGTTTTGAGAAATGTTTAACAAGTTTACCAAGCTTAGCTCCAAAAGCCACATATTGCTTCCAATCTTGATTAAAATTAGAAAAAGTAAGTTATTTTGGATTTGAATTAAACCAAACCGGCCTATTAAAAGATACAGGGTTTGTTAAAAGCTACCATGGGGTTAAAAACTTTAATAACGTTTTCTCATTAGTACGAGGGTGACCGCAAAAGTATCTGGCCTAACATAAAAAAACCGTTTTTTGGAATTATTATTATTTTTTTCAACATAATCTCCTGCCAACTCAATACACATCATCAAACGTTTTTCAAGTTTTTTAATTCCATCCGAAAAATAAGATTTTTCAAGACCTTCAAAATATGCCTCAGTTTCAGCATTAACCTCGCTATTGGACGAAAATTTTTTGCCACCGAGAATTTTTTTTAAATTTGGAAACAAGAAATAATCAGAAGGAGCTAAATCTGGACTATATGGTGGATGCAGAGCAATTTCAAATCGTAATTCGGCCAGTTTTTGTTGAGTTAAAAATGCAGTGTGTGTAGGAGCATTATCTTGATGAAAAAGAACTTTTTTTCTAAATGCGGTCCTTTTATCTTGATTTCTTCACTCAACCGATCCAATAATGCACAATAATATTCACTATTTATAGCTTTTCCTTTCTCAAGATAATCAATAAATATTATACCCCTTGCATCCCATTATGTGGCCATTACTTTTCCTGCCGACTTAACAGTTTTCGCCTTCTTGGGACCACTTTTACCAGCTTCTATCCATTGTTTTGACTGTTCTTTGCATTCTGGGATGTAGTGATGGATCCATGTTTCATCAACAGTTATGAATCGGCTCAAGAACTCTATTGGATTACGCTGATAAATCGCCCCGGATTTGGTCCAAAGGACGATTTTTTGCGGCAAAGTCATGTGGAGTTCATCATGTAAAATAATCCAAACTTGTTTTTCGTGTATTTTAACAATATCAGCAAGTTCTCTGAGCTTAATTCGTCTATCTTTAGTCCCTTCATTAAATATCTTTCTAATGTTTTCAATTGTAGTATGTAGCAGTTTTCGGTCTTCCAGAGCGTTGTTCATCTTTCGTACTTGAACGACCCATTTTAAATTGTTAAACCCAGGATTTCACGGTGGAGTTTGATGGTGCATTATCACCATGAACAGAATCCAATTCATCTTTGATTAATTGTGGCGTATAACCTTTCATATAAAAGTATTTAATTACCGCACGAAACTCTTTATTTTACATTTTTCAAAAATTATAAAATTTGTTTACTTCAATCACCTATAACAAAGAAAATATCCATTAAATATTGCGGAAATTTTGACAGATGGGTTATAAAAGATTGCTTTTAAAAAATAGAAAATTTGCCAGGCTAGTTAGTTTTGCGGTCGCCCTCGTATATCATATACGTAGGTACAAAATAGATTTTTTTTACACTAAGTATGAAAAAGGGCATTTTCCATAACATCTTTAGGGCATTTTCTATAACATCTTTCAAAATTTATGTCTGTAGCGTTCGAATTTCAGCAACAATGTTGGCATTGAGTTGAAGGATTGATTGTCTCGGGCTTGATCACATATACTCCCTCCTTCAAATAACCCCAAAGAAAATAATCGAGTTCTGACAAAACTGGCTATCGCGCTGGCTAAATATTTTTCGAATTTATTTTCCCTCCAAAAATTTGATTTAATAGTGGAATTGGCCGTGGCTCAGTCCTGCTGAAACCGCATCTCAGGTCTGTTTTCAAAAGCAGACGGTAACAGCACTTTCATCTTCGTTCTCGTAGAAATAAGGCCCAATGATATTAGCAGATGTGATACCGCACTATGCTGTACACCTAATGTGCAATTGGCGTTGATGAATGGCTCTTTAATTTCAGAACCTACTGCTTATTAACAAAGCCATTCAAATGAAAATTAGCTTCATCACTCATCACTGCGTTAAAATAATTGATCGCTGATTTAAATAATAAAATTCTACTATTATTCTGGTTCTTTTTTGAGTTGTGAGTCTCTCCATTATTTATTCTCCAAGTATTATTTTTGGCCCTTCCTGTATATGTAGATCCCGCACATATGTTCATCTGATTTTATGTTTTTAGCACTTGAAGCCGCAAATTAACCTAGTCTTGAAGAAATGCGGCACAAGTAAGTTTTTGGACAATGAGCGGAAATCGATTCAGCTGTAGATATAGCTCTCTCACATATGTTGCACCGGCCGATCGAAGAAATATCAGCTCATAAAAATGTGTTATATTGGTCCACATTTTTATATAGCGCCAGTACAAAGGTCCTTACCGATTTAACATACAAGCGCACTACAACTCCCATTTTAATTCCGATTTCGATTAAATTTGGTATAGAATATGACGACGGACAAACAGTTAACCTTATACCAATATACAAATATTGGTAACGTGTTACTATACAAATGGTTGCGAACACGAAATATAGCGATAAATAGAAAGATAATACGGCCTTTGCTAAAAAGGTGTACAAATAGTGTACAGCGAAAAATAGTGTACAAATAGTGTACAGCGAACGGCTAATATAGTGTACTGTTTACCATAATAGTGAACGGTTGGTCACCGTAATTATATACAATAAACTTGTGCCAGTACTATTTGATTTCGCATATTATCTGTATCTATGTGTACATAATTAAAAACCGTTTTTCGATCGTTTTTATTTCTGTGGAAAATTTGATTAAATTGGGCAGTGATAACAACGACAATCACCGCCCCAAAGAGCTATTATAACAGCTTTCAGACTAGATATTGGCATATTGTGATCCAGCGATGAGTTTTTGTTTGAAACTGAAAGTCTTCTTGTAAGCCAACTGATAGCCAAGCTGCAAATACAAAAGATAGTAATATCATAAGAGTTGTCTAGTGCTGAATTTATGCCCTCAATACTTTCAGCCCCTTCTCACTTCTTCTAAACTTGAAAATATACATATGTAGTTCGATAAAAACTCGAACAATTCTGAACAAGGCTAAGCAGAAATCGTAAAGAAATAAGTCTATTTTACCGATAGGAATTCGCATTTGTACTTTACTAATGCCAATTTAACGGTTTTTAACAAATACAGCCTAAAAACTGCGAAAATATGTATTTTATAAATCAAAAAATGTCTGGATACTTAAATATATATTGCCATTGTTGTCATTCATTTGCTACTTTACTTTGCTAGAAAAAGTGAATGTAATAAGTAAATCCATTATCATTTTTTTTTTGTCCAAAGATATTTCTAAATTAATACTTTTCATACTAAGTACTACATTGCGTAAACACAGTACCGTCTTTACTAGAAAGGCACACAGGTCCATGACGTATGATAATAATTTTTTTACATATGCAATCGATACGAATTGAAATTGTTATTTCAAAAAATATACTAAGAAATAAAAATGAAATTTTAATTAATAACTTTTTATATATGCATTCGATACGAATTGAAATTGTAATTAAAGTTATTTTTGTTGTAACGGCGAAAACTGACGGCGAATAAACAGCGATCTGTATTCCGACATCGGGCGCACCAAACCAACTACAACGATTGCGCTGGCTTTGACGTGTTGTGCAGATGGATGAAAATGCTCCGGCACTCAAAATTTCCCACGACGATTTCGTGTGCGTATGCTCTTGGTGCAGTCCGAGGCTTCATTATGATCTACGAAACCTTGGTAAAAACCACTGGAGGACACGCGCACAAGATTGAAGAGGGTGCAATTCAAAGCCCAACACGACCAAAAATATTTTAAAGTAGATAACGGCCAACTGTTAATTAATAAATTTCTATAAGTATTTCTGCCTTTTTCTTCTTTAAATTCCGATTTGCAAAATGAGCAGCTTTGATAATTTGAAAATGGCGCTTTCCCTGCTAAAGGTGTTTCAAAATTGCTTTATTTTATAAATAATGGTTAAATTTATCATCACTGATGTCTACACATAGAAGTCAATAAATCCCCAAGCAGATAGATAGTCTCAGCTTTTTTCTCCACTTTCTAGAAATAGAAGCATAGAAGTCGTCTTCAATTTCGGCAACCCATATTTAAAGCTTTCTTCATGCTTGCGAACATCATATTTATTTAAGTGTTTCACTTCAATGTATCCAGAAAAGGAAAATTTTATTTCTTTTTATCATTTGATACATATTTTTGTTGTTTTCTTTGGAAACGTTCCTTTTATTTACAAAAAGATACATACAATGTTAGAAATTGGGCGATTTTTTCCTGGCTTTGTTTCTTTACGGCAAAAGAAGTCACTTATATGATGAAGTGTGTCTTCATATTAATTCATGTATTTTCATATTTTTGAAATGACTCAAGGCTGAAGCAAAGAACAATGCTGAGGCTTTCTATC
Organism: Hydrotaea diabolus; assembly: GCA_963513945.1. NCBI lineage: Eukaryota > Metazoa > Arthropoda > Insecta > Diptera > Muscidae > Hydrotaea > Hydrotaea diabolus. The sequence continues at coordinate 101,244,124 of OY740716.1, read as the reverse complement.
TGCTTGGGCTTTAATATCCATAGTTTGGTGATTCCCCGGACGTGTCAAATTTCACATCAGTTGGCAAGTTGCAATATAGTATTTTGTTTAACAAGTGCTATTAAAGATTATTAATAATAGTGTTCACTTCTACATTGTAAACTGTTTACATGCATATAAATATATGTTATACAGGGTTATACAGGGTTACGAGAAAGATTTTTTGGAAAGAAGTACATTTTTGCCAATTTTGGGCATTTACAATTTTTTTTTTAAAACTTCGGAGTACACATTTTAAAAACAAAAAAAGTGTATATATAGTTCATATGGATAAAAATAAAACAAGTAAAAAATGTTAAAGTCGGACGTGGCCGACTATGATATACCCTGGTTCTGAAATCTGGAAAAACCTATGTGTAATATCAACATATGGACCAATGTGGACTAATTTCAATAGGGTTCGTTCTTCTCCCGAAATATAAGAATGTATATCAAGTTTCATTGAAATCGGTTTATAATTGCGACCTCTATTTTGATTACAACGATGGATGGACAGACGGAAGGGCGGATATCGCTCAATGAAATGGAATCAGATTCGGTATGCTTAACTTAGGGTCTATCTCCCTTTCTTTAAGGTGTTGCAAACATCAGCACTAAGTCAACACCCTATACCACAAACATCAGCACCAAGTCATAACAAACATCAGCACTAAGTCATAACACCCAGTACCACAGTGTCAATTTTGATTATGTCTTTAGAAAAAGTTGTGAGTGAAAGTGACAAGAAAAATCGAGTTCTATATATCAAAATGAGAAACATTGCCCGAGGAACATTACCAAAACGAATTCTAATATCCAGACTTTTGGAAAATCCCACATTGACCCATTTAGAGAGCCCCAATCGAGTCCATATGTATGACCGACCCAAACTAACTTGTTATGAAGTATTTTTTGCTTTCAAGTAGGGTAAACGTAAGGTATGGTTCCTCGTGCATTGTTTCTTATTTTGATCCCTAGAATACGATTTTCCTTGTCGCTTGAGCTATTTTTTGCCGCACTACAAATCGATCCGCCCTATTGCTTAACCTAATTGAAATTGTTTTCCCGTCTTTGGCCAATTTGTAGCTACAGAAAAGGAGAAAAGGGTGTGAAATCTAGTGCTCCAAAATTGCTAAATCTAGTGCTCCAAAATTGCTAAAATGTAAATTTTTCCTATCTGTTTTTACCATATTTGGTCCATAGCTGGGAAATTAAGTGAGGTAATCTTTAGAAACTGTACCTTATTATATAATTCATAACCCTTAAAGTCATTATACTTATATATGATTATTATATGATTTCTGGGGCTTTTATGCACCTGCACCGACGCTATTTATGTAAAATACAGCTGGAAAATTTGAAAAATGCATTGCTAGTATAATAATTTTCTTATGTATTATGAATTATACTAGAAGAAATATATATGATGCAAGCACAATCATTCTACCATCAGATGCAAATGTATCTCCTGGTCCTGCTACGTACTGTCACCAAGTTTTAAATATTTTGAATTTTCCGAAACTTTTGCAATTTTTACGGAATCAAGCGTTACAACAAAATTCAATATACTTGACAAGAAATAGTTTTTCTTGTAATTTTAGAAAGGGAAATGGCTCCTTTATTCTCCGTCGTAAATCTGCGTGTACTGTTTTTGCTGCCGTTTATTTCAAATGTCTCCTTTACTCTCCGTCTAAAAAATGCGTGTACTGTGTTTGCTGCCGTTTATTTAATACTGCTATTGGTATTGGTCATATAACTAACTTACTACGAGTAATGGTAATGATAAACCGCTCTGTTAGCTTCAAAAATGCGAGCCCTTTTGAGCACATTTTTCATTACGTTCTCACACATTTCACGCGGTATTTCATTTATTTCAACACTTATATTTTGTTTGATTTGATCAATCGTTTCTGGTTTGATTGCATAAACCTTGCTTTGCAGATATCCCCACCAAAAGAAGGCCGCAGTAGTCAACTCAGGCGATCGTGGAGGCCAATCAACATCACCGTTTCTTGAAATAACTTGTTGTGAAAAGAGGTCTCGCAGTAATTCCACTGTAATCCTGGCTGTATGCGATGTGGTACCGTATTGTTGATACCACATGTGAATCAAACCCAAAGCATGCAGTTCTGGCGTTAACAAGTTTTCAATCATATCACGATATCGCTCCTGATTGACAGACACAGTAGTAAGGTCCAATGATTCCTCCTGACCAAATTGCACTCCAGACTGTCACTTTGATGGATGCAAAGGTGACTGATGAATAATATGAGGGTTTTCCATTGCCTAGAACCGACTATTCTGTTTATTCACATATCCATTCAAATGAAAATGTGCCTCGTCACTCATACGGTGGCGTAAATGGTGTTGATTAAGAAGCTCTTGTGTCATCTGAATCTTGTGTCAACTGAAGCAAATGCAAATCCTTGTGCAAAATTGTGGCCAAAGTTGTTCTTTGAAGACCAAGCTCCTGAGCACAGCGTCGAATTGAGGATGATGGATTGATTTGAACACTTTCTTGAGCAGCAGTAATGTTTTCAGCCGATCTTGCAGTGGGTTGTGGTCCATGCTTGGGCCTATCAGCTACAGACCCTCTTTCTTCGAAATCATTCGTGTAGTGAATAAATAGTGCGTTTTGTTGGCACGTTGTTTTTTTTTCCAAAAATTTACGTAATTTAAATTTAAATATAAATTAACGTAACTTTCTCATCGTTACAGTAATCGATGACTGATTTTGATAAAATCTTTTACCTATTAAACGTTGATTTATCGAATATTTTTCCATAATAAATTTGCCACGTCTCTACTTCAAGACTGCCAAATATGAACTGTCAAGACTAATGTTTACCAAAATAGAGCAAAACAAAGTATATCTTCCCGGCGGACACCCTGCATAAAAGTGCGATATCGTGAAAAGGAAATACATCATATTTATCTAAAAATATTTGTAATGAATCTGTTAATGTAATGGGACAGCAGGTTTTAAAAATAGTTGTTAAGGACCTAGAATCATCAAAATACTTTTCTATCAGTGTGGATTTTTCATCAGATCTTTCCTATGTAAAAATGGAGAGTCTATTGAGAGTTTTTTGAAATTTTTTCCTGAGGAAGCACATAGTGCTCAATACATACCTCACGTGCAAATGCTATTAATTCACTAGAAAATGTCAATAGTATTATTTATTAAGCTGTTTCATCAATTTCAAATGACACCATTCAACCCGGAGAAACAAGAAATAAAGTCCAAAGCCTAGGCAAAAATTGAAAAACATATAGACTAGTCTTTTAACAAAAATACGCAACTAAACTTTATGCTCCTTTATGCAACTAAACTTTATGGTTATGCTAATAATTTTGTTTTTTGAAGTAGCATCAGAAAATGTGCAGTTGAATGGCAAAGAAAAATTCCGTTTTTTTTCTATAATCGATACATATAGTGTTCATAAAAAAAACAGTGAAATTGAACAAAAATTTAGTAGACAATGTTTATTCTTCAAAAAATAGATTTTAAGGTTATAATACTCGTAGAAGATTTTGCTAAACAGAATTCGCGACTTCCTTTAAACTAACCAATTCAAGCCAGCATAATTTTGTTTTGCAACTTTATACTATATCTTATTATAGAGATAACAACATAAAATCGGATAAACATTTGTGTGAGAGCTTTAACTTCAAAACCGTTCTTGCTAGGTCCAAAAACCTAACGTGTGCAAAACTCCATCAAGATGTTGCTTCTAGAGCTTTAGACATAATATCGGATAAACATATCCGTCTGCTTTATCTGTATCTGAACAGATTTTCTTCAATTTTAATAGCGTCCGTTGTTAGTCGATAACACTCCCGACAAATTTCATGCAAATCGGACAAAACTTGCGACCCGTAATATGATTACAAGCTTTAAATGGACGGACGGACATACAGAAATCGTTAAATGAAATCAGCATACGTCGATCGGTATACTTAAAGGTGGGTCTAGCTCAAATAGTTTTGGTAGTTACTAACATTTGCTATGAAACTACTTTTAATACCTTGTTCCAGAGTGGTGTAGAGTATAGCAAATAAAATTTGTCTTCTAAGAAAAAATCACATTTACATTTTCTACAATTTTTTTATAAGGACGAAAGAATTTTTTTATTACGATATCCTGCTTTTATTTCAGACTGTTTATGTGACCATATTTGTTTTTCCGTGACTATATTTGTTAAACGCTAATCGAAACTATACAAAAGGTTAGATATTTATCGAAAAGAAAAAGCTAATGCCGTGTGTGGCCAACTATATTATATTCAGCACTTCTGTATATTCAGAAAAACCAACTAAAAATAGGGGTTTGCACCCGCTTCGACAGACTCTAAATTTACCCAGATTCTAAAACTTATGTTATATTTGAATTTGTTATAGAATTCCATTGTTTTTGAAAAAATCGTTTGAAAATTTGGGAACTACTTAGTAGGGACATATATACTGTTACAACATTGAACACACCCATTTCAATAGTAGAACTAAACATACCCCGTTAATGTCATATTGGTTTTGAAAGCTAACCTCAATAGCGTTAGTCTTTAGCAGGATTTTTAAATTGTTTCAACTTTCATCATGGAGTGGTCAGTTAATGAGAACCGTATCGCTGCAATAGCGCTTTTCATCAAATTATGATGAAAAGCGTTAAATCAAGAATTCACGGAAATCCGCTACGAAAACAGAAAATCATGGCCCGTAAGATGTATATCACGCAAAAGTCTATGAGTCGAATCATTAAAAAAGACTTGGGACTTGGGGCTTTCAAACGACGTACCGGACATTTATTGACTGCAGCTTTAAAAAAATAGGGTTGAAAAATACAAACGTCTTTTGGTGAAGCACGCTGATAACTTGCAAAAAATAATTTGTTCACCGATGAAAAAATTTTTACCGTTCAGGAAAAATTTAACAAGCAAAATGATAGAGTGTATGCGCGGTCATCTAAGGAAGCATCTGAACTGATCCCAAGGGCGAAAAAGGGTCATCACCAAGCTTCAGTCATGGTTTGGTGGGGTGTCTCTTACGATGGGGTCACTGACCTGCATTTCTGCGAACAAGGAGTCAAAACATCGGCCAAAGTTTACAAAGAAACCGTTTTGGAAGCCGCTGTGAGGCATCTTAACAATTCCCTGCCATGCCAGCCAAAACCAGCCATGGTTCCAGCAGGATTCTGCGCCGGCCCATAAGGCTACAACGTCCCAGGCCTGGCTTCAAAACAATTTGCCATCGTGCATTTCCTCTGAAGAATGGCCCTTAGGTAGTCCAGATTTGAACCCATTGGATTACAAATTGTGGACGGTTTTAGAGGACAAGGTTTGTCACAAAAGATACCCCAACATTGGATCTCTTAAGACTGCTTTGGTTCTAGCTGTAACCAATGAACGAGGTTCGTGCAGCTATTGACGATTGGCCAGTGCTACTTAAGGCGTGTGTAAAGGCAAACGGCGGACACTTCGAATAAGTAGATTCTTTTTGGATACAATATACATCAATAAATATATTAAAAATATTTGGTTCAAAAATTTTCAGAGCTTTTTATTTTACAGCAATAAACGTGTGTAACAGTATTTGTGTCCACACTAAATATGTACGAGTATAAAACTAAACGGATTTCCTTTGATTTCAATAGCATCCGCCCTTTTTCCAGAAAACATACTTCTGCCAAATTTCATGAAAATCGGACAACAATTGCGACCTGTAGTTTGATTACAAGCTCTTAATGGACCACAGAGTGGTGCAGGGTGTAATAACAATAGTAATACTTCAGTGAAACGTTTTAACCCAAAAACACACAATGTTCACTCATATTTACCGAATATCTATGCAAAAAGAACTAAAAGCACGGACTTTAATTAGAGATATCGATTTTTCGTCTTCAGTGACCCCTAATTAGGATAGCTAGGCAAAATTTTTGTTGAATATATAGATACCCAAAACTCCCATTCAAGACATGCCAAAATAAGAGGTGAAATGTTAAAATTTCTACGAAAATAAAAACAAAATTTAAATTTGCAGAGAACGGACGTGTTTTTGATAGTTCCTAGTTTCACCACAGTTTAGTAAAGAATAACCAATGCATTGTTGTTATGTTTTTGAATAGTGCGATGCTAAAAACCCTGTATCCAACAATAACAAAATAAACACCCACGGCACTAATTTCTGTGTTTCATATTTCAAACTAAAAAGGTTTTCAAAACAAAAAATTTATATATCACACAAAACAACAAACAAAAAAGCGTTGACATTTAAAAAAACTTTAAAGTCCAATCTCTCACTTTCGCACAAGTGAAACAAAAAATCACAACGGAGAAACAAAGATATACAACTACATAAACAAACGAATAAAACTAAAAATAATGGCAAAAATACCTTCTTGCACACAATCAGACACTAAAAATGTCCATGTATGGGTCCTCTTCAAAACAACTGCAGCTGATGGAACAAAAATTAATGAAACAATTTGAGAATATATCGGCTATGATAAAAGAGAGTGAAGGGAGAATCCTACAGGAACTAGAAAGCAAAATAGTGCAAATGAAATCGGAACTGTTTAGTTTAAATGATAGTCTAAACAAAATAGAGAACGTAGCCAGTGAAGTAAAGGTATTAACCAGTGAAGTAAAGGTATTAAAGGGAACGTGTGAAAAGGTCCGCTGGGACCTTGTACTAAAATTTCAAGAAATCGTTAATAAATGCACTGTCTTTTGGCTTGTTTTATTGTTTGAACACATCACAAACGTGTTCCTTAAATTTAAGTTACTTTTTGGATTATTTTATTGTGCCTTTCCTTGAAACATAATAAACTTTCCGTCCCTTTTTGAATTTTTGTTACCGTCCCTTTTGAGTTGTTTGAATTTACTCTTACTTTTTTTCTCATAGTGGGCAAGAGCAGATATTTTTCAAAATATATTTGGTGCCTCAAAACTTTTAGTTTTTTTTTATAGAAGCATATTCACTGTCCCTAATTGGAAATGGGTATTTGTCGCTAATTTGTTTGTACAGTGTCTCGAAACAGAATTGGCGTTGTACCAAATTAATATTTTTTGATTAATTGATTTCTCTGACTCTGTAAGGAATATATTAATAACTGTCTCATTTGATGCACAGTGGGTCGAGAAGAATTTAATTGACAAACGGGTTTAACGGGTGATCCATCTTAAGGTATCTTTTTCAATAAGGTTTTTTTACACAGATTACAAGTGAGTTTTGTAAAACTTTATTAGTTTTTCTTTTCAGTATTGTTTGTCATTATATCATGGAAAGACTTACACCGTTGCCGATTTAGTGTTTAGGTTCTTCAGAAGATCCGATGTTTTCGACCAAAATGTTGTTCAGTGATGAGGCTCCTTTTTGGCTCAACGGTAACGTCAATAAACAAAATTGCCGCATTTCGGTTGAAAAGCAACTAAAAGAGGTTCAAGAGGTATACCCAGAGAAAACCATGGTTTGATGCAGTAAATGGGCTGATGGAATCAAGGGTCAATATTTTTTCCAAAATAATAATGACAACCGTTAAAAGGGCTTGCAATCGCGCCATGATATAAGACTTTTTAACCTGAAATCGAAACCCGTTGTATTGACGACATTGGGCTTCAATAGGACGTTGCCACTTGCTATACAGCCGCTAAAACAATGGATCTATTAAAAGGTCATTTCAAAGAGCAGCTAATTTCACGTTTTGGACCGGTGAGTTGGCCGACTAGATCGTGTGATATCACACCCTTCGACATGTTTCCTTTGGGTTACGTAAAGTCTAAAGTCTTTGCTTACAAACCAGCTACGACTCAGGTTTTGGAAGTCAATACGACAACGCCATACCGATCGAAATGATCGATCGAGTCATCCTAAATTGGACCCTCAGAATGGAAAGGAAATTATATTTAAAAAATAAATGCCATAATTATCCTTTCGAATGAACAATAAAGATTCCACACTTGATTTGAATTTTTTTATTTTGAAAAAAATACTTGTAGATTGATCAACCTATAGTTGTCTTTGACTGTCATTCAGATGAACACAAGTAATCGCTATAAGTTCAAGTTTGCAATTATTCAATGCCAAGTCGCTGCACAGTGGTACAAATTATGGAAATTTTAATGTAATCTTCAATCATAATAAATGTGTCATCTCTGACCCGAAGAATAAATGTTTAAGTAAATTGTACCGTGAATAAAAAAGTCTATCTGATGAATAATTCCAGATGAAGGAAGTTTTTAAAACATTGTCGGCACAATGGCTTACAAAAAATATGTAGTGCAATATTTAAACATGACAACGATTATTTTTCTCGCTTTTTGGGAAGTCACTGTCCCTTCATTGAACAAACATTTTCCAACTGCCACATACAGAGGGACTACTGTTTTACGATTTTGCCTATTTTTTGATTTTTGGTTCTTACCGTCATTCAGTTCTGGAAGAATATTTGGTTCAGTGTGAAGAAATTTTTGCTTATGAGGGACTTTTAAATGATTTCGACACTACATCGTGTAAAAAATCAGCTCTAGAAGCAGAAAAACTAGAAATTCAAAATAGGTTGGCGAATTTGAAGAAGAGCTACTAAAAGTTGCGTGCTCCAGACTGCCTAAAGAAAGATAAAGCCACTATTAAGCTTTAGAAAAGTGAAGTTCGTAATACTTTAATGAGGTGCGTGACAATTTTAGGACAATGGAATGAAACAATTAAAATGCCTGTACCTGTAAATCAAAAGATTGGCTGCTCCATATATGTCCCACCGTGCGACACCGAATTTTTCATGCAGATTTTTTAATCTGGCCCACTTTTAGAGATTTCTTAAAGGCGATATACGTCAAGAATAAAACACTTATTTCCGTAGAGAAGTTATACCACCTGCCTCAAAAAAACAAGCGACAAGGCGATGAAAATAAATAGACACATAACATTGACGGCTGAAGGGTTTGATATAGCTTGGGAACTTGACAAATCAGTATGAGAATAAACGTATTCTCATCCATAACCAATGCGCTCCTTATTCAATGTGCCCACTGAATGAGCGCACTGAAAAAGCTTCAAAGGGATAAAACAATGTCATATCAGTGCTAATGCTCTATAAAATAGATATAGAAACATGGACCCCATTTTTGTATTGATATATCTAAATGGGAAGAAATATATATTTTTTTTAACAGAAAGATACCATGCAGCGTGTCGGAAATGTAGAGTGCGCATACAAGTCTTTCTATTACCCCGAGTTAAATGTACAATAGTTTCGATAAAACGAGAAGATTTAGGATACGCGGATTTTCAAAATAGAATGACGATTGTTAAAAGACATAAGGAAGTATGAATTTCCTGGCTTTAGGTCACATGGTGGCGGAATGCCCGAGCAAAAATATATGCCCAGATTGCAATTCAAGCATCATACACTCTTACACGTGAAAAAATGTACTCACCAGCAAGATTACTTAGTGGAGAGACAAAATATTACAAAAAATAAAAAAAGTAAGACTATACAGTCTATTTAAAGTATATACCGCCGACAACAGAGGATGTCCGGGTATATAATACTACAGTATCTAACAGAACAAGTAAGAGACTGTAGTATGATATGTCTGCGTGAGAGTTATAAAGAATGGCCAGTCCTATAAGGTTAGAGCAATTCTGTTCGGTGTAGTAGAATACGGCATTCTTGGCTCGCTTGTGGCCCAGGAGACAGTCTTTGGATGAATTGTTACTGGCCCAACGCGTGGTTCGCATCGCTCATTGTACAAGAGTGTTGATTACTGAACAGCTGGCCCGTGATTAGGAGCTGGAGGAGGGGGATAATACCTTATAATCCAAAAAGGAAGTTTTACTGGTCATTTCAAGTCTTTTAGACCCTTAAGGCTGGCTGACGCCTGTAGTAAGAACGGCGAAGATCCTTATGCAACAACTATGGTTGAATGACTTGAAGTGGGATGACCCATTAAAACCATTGTCCCTGATCAAATGGAAGACATTTGTCCAAAGTTATAAGGAAATTAAAGCAAAAAGTATTCCTCGATAGATAAAGTGCTCTCCACAAGCCAGTATCGAATTTCATGGCATACGCGGCCGTGTTATATGCTAGAATTATAATAGACAACGTAATTTTTACGAACTTGCTTGTACCGAAGTCAAAGGTTGCACCAAGTGTTACTTTTTCGAATATTGTTCAAGAAATTATTCAGGTTGAATAGATTTCAAGAATTTAGAAAATTGAAAAGAAAATGTTAAGTTATTATTTCACTGTGGTTTCACAATTTATTTATTTTATCACAGCTGTAATAAAGGTTATAATATTAGATAGGTAGGATACTTAAGATGTTTCCTGCTTGACAGTCCAAAAAAGAGAGATCGAATTAAGTTTGAATTTAAGCAAGCAAACCGAAGTTTAGCTTAAAATTGTGCAAATAAATAATGTACATAGTGTAATACATTTATACATAAGTTCTCTTCGGCTGCAAGTAATCGAACATGTTCGATGTCACTGACCACCTAAACGACAAACATCAGCATCGATCAAACATGACTTAGATGTGCAGGTGGTCAAACATACGCATGTTCGAACGATTGTGCGTGCACTTATCTGCTTCCTTCCCATTCTCTGCTCCCACATTTGGTTCGATCAGTTTTACATAGGGTTGAACGTATGGTAAAGAGGGAAGTGGGGGAAGCACAAGTGCATCGATGTAACGCATGAAGCTTATGCAGCAGAGAGGAGGGTAGGGACGCACAAGTGCGCCGATGTAACAAAGCGAAGCAAATAAGTACACGCACAAATATATGCGTTGTAAACTTACAGTACTCGGACTTATATTAAACGCACTTAAATTTTACAATATGAGACTTAAAATTATAATAATTATGTGAATAATTTATTTGAGTAAAGATGTGGTTGACGACTTAGATATTTTCGTCAACATTCTCCCCCCAAAAGGACGAATGTTCTTGAGTGTGGATATCAGTTGAGGACGGCCTATCGTTGGAAGAATTTTAGTCGAGGGTGTACCTCCGCTATGCTTCGACTCACAGCGTGTTCAGTAGGCTCCATCCGGAATATGCATCCACTAGTAGCGTCGTCTTTATACATCCTTTTGGTGGAACGAATTAGTAGTTTTTAGTTTGGTTGATTAGGGATGATTTATTTATGCCAGTCTGAGGTGAGTTTTCTGGAAGAAATGATATTTAATTAATATGCCTTTTTATTATTTTGTTTTAGTTAGAACAATACCACCTTTTTCGTCTGTTAGGCCCTGTATTAAAGTCCTGAATACGACCCAATATCCATTGTCCTGGGCCACATCGCTCGTCTTCGGTAAGAACCAACTCTCCAATGTTTGCATCAGGTCTGCCTTTAAGCCATTTGGGATGGGCTTGAAGACGGTTCAGGAGGTACTCGCCGTGCGATCTCTTCCAAAAATGTTGCTTACGTTTCTCTACATTTTTCCAGCGGGTGAGACCATTAATATTCACATCAAGCAGTGATTCCTCCTGTATGCATGTGGTTGGTTTAAATGGTAAATTAGCCATACGTTGATCTGATTCTGTTGTTTGTGTGGTTGGTTTGAAGTAGTCTTCACAAATCTGCTTTTCCATAGAAAACTTTTGGTTTGTGACTTTCTCTTCTGGTTCGCAATGTGATCTGAGAATTGCATTATTAATATAAACTCTGCTTGCAGGAATGGATTTAGCAGGTCCAGAAAATACCCATCCAAAGTATGTATTTTGGAAGAACAAGTCGTTATGAATAAACGACTCTGATGGGATTTTTATTTTTGAACATACATCCGATCCAAGAATTATATCTATGGAATCGGATTTGTAGTAGAAAGGATCAGCCAAACTATCGGTTTCAATATTTGGCATTGTAATGTGTTTAGACGAAGGGTTTGGTGTGTAGGAAGAAAGACTCGAAAGAACAAGAGCTGTACATGACAGTACTCGCTCATTTTTTTGAGAGCATAAGTCAAGGTTGACAGTATATTTGGATATATTTTCGAAACTGTTTCCAATGCCAATCACTTTACAATGTGACTTAATCTTTTCGAGGCCTAGTAGTTGTACAGTTGATTCTGATATCAAACTGCCCTGAGATCCAGGGTCTAATAGAGCCCGCAAAGGAAATTTGCCACGATTTGTAATGATGTTAAGCCTTATCGTGTAGAGTAAAACTGAATCAAAAGATTGAGCACTGAGAGAAGTGATTTGGTTGCATTGGTCACAATTAGATTTGGTTGATAAGCCAGCTGGATTTGGAATCAGACTTTCTGGTTCATCTGAGTGAAGAATAGTGTGATGAGGTTTTTTGCACGTAATGCATAGAAAGGGAGAGTTGCAATTGTTGTAATCATGTCCGATTAACAGACAATTGCGACAGACATTTTTGTCAGATAAAACTTTATATTTTGCAGACAATGGCAAGGCCAGAAATTGAAAGCATTTTAAAAGTGTATGATTTTTTCCACAAAATGCACAAAAAATGCTTTGTTTAGAAAAGTTTCCAGAATTACAAGTATCTTTTCTGGTTTGTAAAAAAACATCATTATTTTCTAAGAATTTTGTTTTAGAAGTAGTAGGTGTTTCACCACTCAAGGACTCTAGCGCTCTAAAGGTTCTTTCTAGAAATGAAAATAGCTCAGAAATGAGAGGAAGTTCAGTTGAAGATTTTAAAGACTGCTCCCAATCTCTACGGGAATGAATATCTAGTTTTTGGACAAGCAGGTGTACAAGTATTGGATCCCAAGTATCGGTGCTAATATCCAAATTTTGTAAAGAAAAAATACATTCTTGAGCTGTGTCAAGTAATGTTTTAATGGATTGAAAATCACCGTCAGATTTCTGAATATTAAACAGTTTGGAAATCAAACTACCAACAAGCATTCGCTTGTTATGGTACCTTGATTCCAAGACCTTCCACGCTGAGTCATAATTAGCTTCTGTAGCTGAAATATTTCTTATTAAATTGGCAGCTTCGCCAGTAAGCGTACCTTTTAAATAATAAAATTTTTGAATTTTATTGAGGGAATCATTTTGGTGTACAAGAGAGAAATATATGTCGCGGAAAGAAATCCACTCCATATATTCTCCAGAGAACTGTGGTAAAGAAATTTTCGGAAGTTTAGAGTCTGATACAATAGTTGTGTCTGCACGATTATTGTGTGCCACAAAAGTGCTAGTAATTGGAGATTGTGCTACTGAGTGATCTGGAAAACAGTCGATTAGTTTGCCTTTGAACGTTAAATATATTTCAGAGAATTCAAAATACACTTCTTCGTTCATATACGGCACATCATTGACATTGAGGGAAATATCATTTATCAAACGCACGATCGTATCATTTTGTGTCTCAAAACGGTTGAAAATGTCATCAACCCTTTGGGCTAATGCATTAACATAACCGTGAGTTTTTTCACTATCATTTTTTGCTTCAAATCGGCGTTGATATTTTGTTAATAATTCGAACAAATCACGTTGTTCGTTAATTAAATTGTCCAGATCACTCATGTTTAGTTTGCACACACTTTCACTTTCACAACTATTGCACTATATTTTCGTTTAACACGAAATTTAAAAATTATAAGAAAAGAGGAATTTAATTAAAAGGAAATTATTTGATTTAATTCCCGGGTTTCGGCACCAACATAATGTTCAAGAAATTATTCAGGTTGAATAGATTTCAAGAATTTAGAAAATTGAAAAGAAAATGTTAAGTTATTATTTCACTGTGGTTTCACAATTTATTTATTTTATCACAGCTGTAATAAAGGTTATAATATTAGATAGGTAGGATACTTAAGATGTTTCCTGCTTGACAGTCCAAAAAAGAGAGATCGAATTAAGTTTGAATTTAAGCAAGCAAACCGAAGTTTAGCTTAAAATTGTGCAAATAAATAATGTACATAGTGTAATACATTTATACATAAGTTCTCTTCGGCTGCAAGTAATCGAACATGTTCGATGTCACTGACCACCTAAACGACAAACATCAGCATCGATCAAACATGACTTAGATGTGCAGGTGGTCAAACATACGCATGTTCGAACGATTGTGCGTGCACTTATCTGCTTCCTTCCCATTCTCTGCTCCCACATTTGGTTCGATCAGTTTTACATAGGGTTAAACGTATGGTAAAGAGGGAAGTGGGGGAAGCACAAGTGCATCGATGTAACGCATGAAGCTTATGCAGCAGAGAGGAGGGTAGGGACGCACAAGTGCGCCGATGTAACAAAGCGAAGCAAATAAGTACACGCACAAATATATGCGTTGTAAACTTACAGTACTCGGACTTATATTAAACGCACTTAAATTTTACAATATGAGACTTAAAATTATAATAATTATGTGAATAATTTATTTGAGTAAAGATGTGGTTGACGACTTAGATATTTTCGTCAACAAATATAGTTGAAAGATTTTTGCCCCAAATCAAAACCGATAAAAGTTATTTATTATTGAGGTCTGACTCGACGATCGTGTTAGCATGATAGGGTTGCGAATATTCACGATAAGGTTGGAAAGAATTGGCAGCACGTTCCGACCTAAGATAATCCGGCTGATCTAGCAACTCGAGGGTTATCACCTTTAGAGTTAATGGAGAAATACCTCTGGTGGCACGGACTGTGAGAGCAGACTGTGGCCTTCAAGTGAAGATATCGCGAATACCATTTTGGAAGCAATACCTGTAAAGGTTCATATAGCTAGATCAGCCGATGATGATGATATACTAGATCGTCCTTCCTGTCTCACAAGTTCCATTCACGTCATTAGCTACATGCTGCGCTTTTACAACGCCACTCACCCTGCCTCAAAGGGATATATGACATTTATTACTACTTGACTTTTCGATTGTCTGCGCAATAATTGGCGACAACCCGAATTCGGTTGATGGTGCTATTCCAAAAAATCCACTTTCCTTAGCGGCTGGAACCCAAAAGTCCACTTTTGACCAATACGCCCTCTCTAGATACAGATCAGCTCATACGAGCTAACGGCCGTCTGGATTTCAACCTTTCTCTGTTTTTAATGAAACACATCCTCTAATTTTAGCCTATCAAAGTCGTTTGGCTAAACTTTACGTCATCAGTAAACACTACTTTGAGGCATTCAGCTGGTATTTACGACTGTCCGGCTAGAATGTTGGATCATTCAATTATTCACAATTGTAAAGAATGCGTGATTTCTCGCAAAAACCTGCAAGAACAGATAATGACAGCACCCCCCCCCCCCTGAGCGAACTACAATCAATAGGTCATTCACAAACACTGGCGTGGATTACGCTGGTCCTTTCGACATTAAAATTTTCTCCATAGAAAACACATAGAAGCAGTATTTCTAGCTGCCCTGACCCGATTTGTAACCCGACGCGTCTGCTCCAATAAAATCTATTTAGATAACGGTCGGAATTTCGTCGGCGGTGCTCGACAAATCAAATCCTATCAAGACACAGAAATTAGAGTGGCACTTCATAACCGCCTTTGTCCCTCATATAGCTGGTCTGTGGGAGGCAGGAGTGAAAAGTTGCAAAACGCGCATTAAAAACATTTCAGGTCAGATTCGACAAACTTTCGAAGTGTTTAGTACGATCCTGTCAGAAAATTAGGCTTGTCTAAGCCGTACGCAGATAAAAGCTCCGAGTTAACCGCAATGACCCCATACATTTTCTGACTGATTCTCTCTACTAGGCCCAGCATTATTAAACCGATGGCTTCGGCTCAAGATCGTGCAATTATAGTTCTGTCGGAGATGGAAATCGGACTACCTTAAAAAACTTCAGAAAAAAATGGAAGGGGACTTGCAACTAAATGATTTAGATGTCTTGCGCCAAAAACCGGGTAGTCCAATTGAATGACATCTTGTAAGCGTCATTAACATTAATTTTGGTCCGGAAAGTCATGTCCGAGTCGTACATTTTAAAATGCAGGATGGACTTATCACTCGTCATGTTTATAAGCTAGTCCTGCAACCTCGGTCTTTGTAAAACCAACGCAAAATACTAACCGATTCAACAAAAATGCTATAAGATAAAGGAAATAAAAATTGCTAAGATATACCTTTCGAGGAAGCATTTCAAACATACCATCATCTTAAGGAAAGTTCTTGGAGAAGATATTCAAAAATAAAGTTCAAAATTGTGTTTGTTGTTGGTGCAATTGCAATCTGAAATACCGCATTTTTTAGGTAAAATCCAAAAGATAGCCCTAATTTCTCCAAGCGCGAAGCTAGATCAAAAAATGTATAGCATTCCTAGATGGCCATAAGTGTTTTAAATCAAACAGCAAAATCATTCCACTTTCTCGCCAACAATATGGAAAATATATAGCTGAAAAATCCCAATTTTGAGATTTGCTGAATATTTTTGGAATTGTCTTTAAAAAATATAAGTTTTTTATTTATCTCGTGTGCTACTACTATCAATAACTAAGTAGCTGCAGAATTTCATTGTTTTATATGCATTATTAAATTTATTTTGATTATTTTATGACGTAATAATTTTTCCTGAATGGCAAATTCTATTTTATCTACCTGACAGGTATTTATGCAATTAGTGAGTGTGATTTACTTTTGACAACCCGTCTTTTGCTTTTTAGAAGATAGTAGTAGATATATAAAAAAGGTTACGATTACCTTGAGTTGACAGATCATATCACATAATTCAAGTTTAATAAGCTTTGGTGTAGGAAATCCTATGTAGTTTTCAGATAGTATAAGGTAATAATTTTATTTTAGCTTGGGTATGGGACGTTTTATTTGGGTATAGGAAAATCCTATGTAGTTTTCAGATGTTTATTGGTAATCAAATTATGTTGATATTTCTCAGTAATTTCATATTGAAGCCCGTTATTTTCGAAGTTGTTTCATTATCTTTGAAGAATCGTCTTGCCATCAATTGTATTTCCAAATCCGAAAAATTGGTTTGTCGATATTTAATCCCGCGTTCTTTTCTCATTTTTTAGATCCTCGTTATTTGCTATCCCCACTTGCACATAAGTTTCAATTCACACTAATTTATTTGTTTAATTTGTTTGGTAGAAGAAGTATTGTTGCAGTATTTTCCAGAAAGATGGATAGACCAACAATAACTTTACAATCTGAAACCTTGATTGGAGATGGTCTTTTTTCCTTCAAAATGGCGTATGATGGTGAAACGTCAGCTCTTTTTTCTGACAACGCCTTTCTTAAAGTCATGTAGTTATCAGTTCCAGTTGCCACCAACAGCTTTCAGTGAAGCTGTACAACCAACAGCTTTCAGTGAAGCTGTTGGTTGTACATTGGCGATTTTATGGCATCCGATGGCTAATTTCAGAAAAGCTTACAGATTACCACTTACCATCAAATAATTTTACCGGATTTTCCAATTTTAGTATTTCACTACTTTAAATTTATAAGAATTTTCAATAAACTATTTTTTTCTTGAAACCGGCATGATGCTTTCCACAAATTTTTACACAGAGTTAAGTTTTTTAATGTTATCGCCATTTGTTCTTAATTGCAAAAGAAGCAAACTTTTGAAGTGGCTATATGTTTTATTTTAAAATATTTGTATAAAAAATTACCTGTTATGTTATATGAACACAATAGGAAAACGGTCCCGCTACCTATTATCTAGAGCCTTTGAGTGGAAATATTTAGTATTATTGGTGGGTTAGGTAGGAATTATCTTCTAAAAAGCAACATATGAGTTGTCCAAAGTAATTTACAATCACTAATTGCATAAATACCTGCCAGGTGTAAAGAATGGGATTTTCCATTATAGAAAAAAACATTACATTATAAATTTTTTAACAATGAATATGTAACAATAAAATTTTGCAGTTACTTCGGTATTGACAGTAGAAGCACTCAAAATAAACAAAAAATTAATATTTTTAAAGACAATCTCACAATTCGCAAAAAAAAATATTTAAAAAATACCAATTACAGTTTTTTGAGTTTTCGTGCTATATTTGCCATATTATTGGCGAAAATGTGGAATTCTTTTGCAGTTTGATTTACAAAACTTATGTCCATCAAGGAATGCTATAAATTTTTTGATCCCTGCATTGGATTGGAGAAATTATTGCTAACTTTTGGATTTTACATAAAAAATGCAGTATTTCAGATGGCAATAGCATCACCAAAAAACAGATTTGAAGTTTTTTATTAATATCTTCTCCAACTTTGAATAAATTCGAGGTGCCTAACTTGGGTCCTGTGTAGATCCGACTCTTTCCTCCAATTTTAATTTTTTTTTAATCTCAACCCACTGTGCAACGGCAAAGTAGAGTGGCTACAAATGACAGCCCTCGTACTAATTCATCACCCTTACTTCGACTCCAAAAAAACGCATAGCCCGCGTTTGTTGGATTCGAACGCCGCGACATTAGAGGACAAGGTTTGTCACAAAAGATACCCCAACATTGGATCTCTTAAGACTGCTTTGGTTCTAGCTGTAACCAATGAACGAGGTTCGTGCAGCTATTGACGATTGGCCAGTGCTACTTAAGGCGTATGTAAAGGCAAACGGCGGACATTTCGAATAAGTAGATTCTTTTTGGATACAATATACATCAATAAATATATTAAAAATATTTGGTTCAAAAATTTTCAGAGCTTTTTATTTTACAGCAAAAAACGTGTGTAACAGTATTTGTGTCCACACTAAATATGTACGAGTATAAAACTAAACGGATTTCCTTTGATTTCAATAACATCCGCCCTTTTTCCAGAAAACATACTTCTGCCAAATTTCATGAAAATCAGACAACAATTGCGACCTGTAGTTTGATTACAATCTCTTAATGGACCACAGAGTTGTTATGTTTTTGAATAGTGCGATGCTAAAAACCCTGTATCCAACAATAACAAAATAAACACCCACGGCACTAATTTCTGTGTTTCATATTTCAAACTAAAAAGGTTTTCAAAACAAAAAATTTATATATCACACAAAACAACAAACAAAAAAGCGTTGACATTTAAAAAAACTTTAAAGTCCAATCTCTCACTTTCGCACAAGTGAAACAAAAAATCACAACGGAGAAACAAAGATATACAACTACATAAACAAACGAATAAAACTAAAAATACCCAACAAACCAGTCCCTAAGCGTAATATAACTAAATTGGAGAATACACTTACTACTAACAAATTTCTACAACTTTTCTTAAACATACATCATTTGAACCCATAGATTTCGTAACAAAGAAAAATAAACACAAAGTCGTCAACTATACGCTGCTTGCTTCACACAAGAAACAAAAAAACCCAAAGTCGCTGCGACGTATATGATGTGCCGTTATTTGTACACGTGCATTTTGTTTTCTTTGTTAAAGCTCTCAGTTGTCTTGTTCATGTTGAATTGTAAAGTTGGAGTAACAAAAAAGTGAAAATTAAAGAGAAGTAAAAAAGTGAAAAAGTGAATAAATTAAAGAGAAGTAAAAAAGTGAAGAAATAAAGTTTGTAAAAGTAAAATAAAATATATAGAACTATAAAAAAATGTCTTACAAAGCTGACATTTCCAAGCCTGTTTAAAGCTTATATTTCTAAGCTTGTTCAAAGCTTATATTTGTAAGCTTGTTCAAAGCTTACATTTCTAAGCTTATTGTATATTATAGACTAGCAAGCTTATAACAGGGTTCAATTTTGTTTATTATATAATTGTTACCAAGCGTATTACTATAGTTTTCACTAACGTTTTCTAAGCTTAAGGCTTATGATAGTAAGTTTGTTACAAGTTATTTCTAAATGGTTTTGGTTTGTTGGGTAATGGCAAAAATACCTTCTTGCACACAATCAGACACTAAAAATGTCCATGTATGGGTCCTCTTCAAAACAACTGCAGCTGATGGAACAAAAATTAATGAAACAATTTGAGAATATATCGGCTATGATAAAAGAGAGTGAAGGGAGAATCCTACAGGAACTAGAAAGCAAAATAGTGCAAATGAAATCGGAACTGTTTAGTTTAAATGATAGTCTAAACAAAATAGAGAACGTAGCCAGTGAAGTAAAGGTATTAACCAGTGAAGTAAAGGTATTAAAGGGAACGTGTGAAAAGGTCCGCTGGGACCTTGTACTAAAATTTCAAGAAATCGTTAATAAATGCACTGTCTTTTGGCTTGTTTTATTGTTTGAACACATCACAAACGTGTTCCTTAAATTTAAGTTACTTTTTGGATTATTTTATTGTGCCTTTCCTTGAAACATAATAAACTTTCCGTCCCTTTTTGAATTTTTGTTACCGTCCCTTTTGAGTTGTTTGAATTTACTCTTACTTTTTTTCTCATAGTGGGCAAGAGCAGATATTTTTCAAAATATATTTGGTGCCTCAAAACTTTTAGTTTTTTTTTATAGAAGCATATTCACTGTCCCTAATTGGAAATGGGTATTTGTCGCTAATTTGTTTGTACAGTGTCTCGAAACAGAATTGGCGTTGTACCAAATTAATATTTTTTGATTAATTGATTTCTCTGACTCTGTAAGGAATATATTAATAACTGTCTCATTTGATGCACAGTGGGTCGAGAAGAATTTAATTGACAAACGGGTTTAACGGGTGATCCATCTTAAGGTATCTTTTTCAATAAGGTTTTTTTACACAGATTACAAGTGAGTTTTGTAAAACTTTATTAGTTTTTCTTTTCAGTATTGTTTTTTCAGTATTGTTTTGCCATATTATTGGCGAAAATGTGGAATTCTTTTGCAGTTTGATTTACAAAACTTATGTCCATCAAGGAATGTATAAATTAAATTATAAATTTTTTGATCCCTGCATTGGATTGGAGAAATTATTGCTAACTTTTGGATTTTACATAAAAAATGCAGTATTTCAGATGGCAATAGCAGCACCAAAAAACAGATTTGAAGTTTTTTTTTGATATCTTCTCCAACTTTAAATAAATTCGAGGTGCCTAACTTGGGTCCTGTGTAGATCCGACTCTTTCCTCCAATTTTAATTTTTTTAATCTCAACCCACTGTGCAACGGCAAAGTAGAGTGGCTACAAATGACAGCCCTCGTACTAATTCATCACCCTTACTTCGACTCCAAAAAACGCATAGCCCGCGTTTGTTGGATTCGAACGCCGCGACATGTTTTTTTATTCCGAGCAGTCTCTGCTTTCCCTTCCTCGAACCGAAGATTGGACCATACCATTATGGCTTCAATTGACCGATCGGCATAGCGATGTTTGCACTCTCACGCTAACCTTACTACACGCTATAAGGTAGATGTTGCTCCTTACACGCAGCACCGACAAGGAGCACAAGAGAAAGTATGGAACAAATAGACCAGGCTGACGTTGTAGATTGCTCTTTTTACATCCCCAACTCTTGCTCTGTGGTGTTGGGTCATTTATTTATTAGTTTCTTAGTATACTACGTAGTGTACGTATAAGTATATAGCTCACATACTAAATATCTATTTATAATCATGTTGCACGATCTGTGTATGGGGCGGTATGTTCACGTCAGCAGGCTAAACCTACTATAATGTTGCCAAACGTTGCGCCCCTCCTTTTCATTCGCTCTGTTTTGTTTCTCTAATTTTCCTTTTGCTTCACTGGCTTTGCTGAGTGACGCCAAAGCTCAGTTTCTTTTTGACGATCGGCCGCAACAGAACCCCAAAGCCAACGAAAAGGAAAAAAAGGAACAGTGCTGTGCAAGAAATAAAATAGAATCCAACCAAGTTTAAAGGCTGGGACTGAAATAAAACATTAAAGTATATAACGTTACATCTTTTCCAGTGAGGCTGTGGTCTTTGTTTTTATTTTTTAATTTTTGACGCTGTTGGGCACATAAATTCAGTGTTTGTGTGCGTGTGTAAGCGCAAGTGGACGCAGAGACCAAACAAAGAAAGCAGTGTGTAGTTTCACCATCACCAGCTATCTTCAACTGCCAGAGACGGGAAACTAAAAGAAAAATCCAGAGCGACCCAAATCCAATTCGACTGCCAGAAGGTCGCGATTTATACGCCGTAGGTTGGAGCGTATCCCAACAACTCTGGATGTTGTTGGTTGCACTGCTGGGTAAGAGAGTTTTATGTCTTGTGACGTAACGTCTCTCATTCTATTGCTTACGTCTATTTTTTTGGAATTGTGGGATTTTCTTTAAGACACTGTCCCTACCTTACTAACTGAAAAAATGACTTGTTACATATTCAATATTTAATACGTAAAGGGGTGGAAAATCGGTTTTTCCCCTAAATAGAATTAGCTTATTTCAACAAAGAAGTCGGAAACACAGTTATCGATATCTAGAAGGTATCGCAAATTCTTGAATTCTTCAGGGTTGTCAAACTTCAAAGTTCTGTACCATAGCCATCGTTCATTTTGAGATTGTTTTGAGCACTTCCGTGAATGAACCTGTTGGATATGCCGGAAATTACGATTTCTTGCTTCCTGGGGTTCTTCAGTAAGTTCTCCTAAGGAAAGATTGTTGCTTTCAATGATTATTTGCCCATGCCGTAATACTTTATATACGGTTGGTGTAAACAGTTTCCAGGAATATAATTCTGAAAGCCCTTCCAAAATTTCAGCACAGTAATTGCCAATTTTTTCAGCGTTTACTTTATGTTTACTATTTATCGCCATTAAAATTTTGTTGATCTTACTTAGTAATCCCATATTAATGCCCGTTATTTTCGAATTTGTTTCAAAATGTTTGAAGAATCAATACTTCAAATTGCCATCATTTGTATTTCCAAATCCGAAAAGCGGTTGCCGATAATTCATCTTGTTGAAAACAGTGCTACAATTTGTAGCAGCGCTGTCTCCAACAGGACGTCTGATTTTCCAATTTGAAGCAAGCGAAGTATTTGTACTTGAGTGCATTGCCTCCGCTATGTTTATAACTCTTTTTTGACACTTTTGCCGTTTCCCCTCTTTTTGTGATTTTTTTGGCTGTGATGCTTGTCTGCTTTGCCGGCAAATATTTTCGTTCAACAAGAACATATGAATTGTTTTTCTAATTTCAAACCGTTCGCGCAGACCCCGTGACTCGTAAAATAAATAGTTAAAATCGTTAAACTATAACACACTTAAACAAAAAATCTTAAGTCTAATATTGCACAACAAATTATGTTAAAATTAGTTAAAAATTAAAAGTTTAAAAATACATAAGCGAAATTGTAAAAATACATCACAGTGTTAAAATAAAATTAAAAACATTTGACTTCCTACAAGTTACATTGAAATTACAAACATTTTAAATTAAAATACAAAAAAATAAAATCTACAACAACTCACATTGTGCAAGATAGATCGACCAACTCAAAGAACACACAGAGATAAGTGTTTTCTGTGAGTTTCCCAAAAACGATCAATCACACTGAATTCATGAATTCAGTGTGCAAACTTCAGCGGAATTGAGTTGTTAAAAATTGGTAAGTATAAGTGAATATAACGTCGATGGCGTCCAGGGCAAAAAACACTAAAGGCTTTAAAGAATTTTTACGACGTACTTTTAGGTAATATTAAAAAAAATTAATGAAAATAACTAACCTTTATTTCAGAGTGCATACGGATGAATGTAAAAACCCTGGAGAAGAATTACGAAAGGCAATACAATTGCAGAAAAAGCAGCATTTTAAGACTGTTGGGGCGAGAAAATCTCAATCGGAAACCAAAACAAATTAACTTCTTCAATTTTTATTTTTGTTTACATTCCTTATTTTAATAGTTTATACAGCCGACTGAATTCGTTAAGTTTTTGATTATTATAAAAACGCCATATTTTTTATTTTTATAATTCTCAAAGAAATAAACATCAACTAAACTTGTTAAGTAAACGTTTTTTTAATTATAAAATTAAGTGAAAAGGTGTGTTAAATATTGTAGCTAGTATTGCACTGCATAATAGGGACTAGCACGACCGTTCGTCATATAGTGGTAGTGTAGGGAATGCTGAATGTAGCTCTTGTACTACATAGTATGAACTACCACCGCCTTCAGTCTTTTGGCGGTGGTGTAAGGTATGGATTAAAGTGGGTACCCTAGTGGTGGCTAGGCGAAGGACAAGCCCATGTTAAATTCACCAGGTAAATGCATGGGAAGTGGATTATGGCGCGGTAGCGGTGGTTCTTCAGCGACTAGGGAGTTTACACGGTCGGATGTAGTCCCTTATACCACTGGGAAGCTCTTACGCCACACACGTCAAACCGATTCACATAGCTTTATTTCGCATTTGTTTTTGAGGCGTGAAGATGGATAGCGATAGTGACGATTTAATTATTGCAAGCACTCGCCTGTATGAAGACCGCAAAGAATTAACTTTTTTTACTGCGTCAACTTCTTTATATTTTTCCAACAACACTTTCCATGATTTGTCTTTTTCCACTGTTTCGGTACAAATCATTTGTTGTTTTCAAAACTGCTGCGTGTGTGCGAAAAACATCAATAAATTCTTCCAAGAATATTTTGCTAATGGCCAACATTCTCCGCTGATCCGTACACCACAAAATTTCGCAACAAATGAGAAAAAATCAACACAACACGCCACAAACGTCATACTTGTACGCAGACCACAACGAAAAATTAAAAAATTCAATTTCCTACTATCTGCACAACGACAGTAAGAAATTGATTTTTTTAATTTTGGATCGGCGTGTATACCATACCACAGACTTCATACATTGCTTAATTTCACACCAATCAAACGCGCATGTTTAATCTGTGATATGCTTATGCCAGACTCAAGTAGCGGTGTCTATTTAAGAAATATTATATATAAATTTGAATATACATACATATTTACGTTGCAGTTTCCTTTTGGTCTCGATATTTGTTAGTCTGAATTTTGTAAGAAATAAAATCTGCCCTTTTGTAAACTTAAACTCAACTGAGCAACACCTCTTGTCTTGTTACTTGGCAAAAATTGATAGTGGCAATTTCAACTAGATTTACACAGTCGATCATAGGGTATTTTGAAGCATTTAAGTTAAATATGAAAACGGTATACAAGAAAATTAGCCATATGTACTCGTATACCATTTTTTTCGTACTTACAATCCTCTACAACTTATTTGCTTATGAGTAAAATATAATTCGTAGAGGGAAATTAAAATGATTTTCAAATGCTTTTACTAGTGTTAAAAATAATTATCATTTACGGGGATATAAAATCGGGTAACTCAATACACTTTCCAAACAACGACATATCAATCGTTATGATAGGATAATAAATTAGGAAGCAGTGGCAAAAATACTATTTTTGTCAAATGTAGGGAGCATGAAAAACAATGTATTCTGAAATTCTAACATAGAAAGCTACAAAATTAGGTGGGGATTCCCACAAATTTAATTTTTTTTCCTACTAAGCCGAAACTCCCTAGTGGGTGTGCGTTTCTGGAAGTGTTTTTTCATGTATGTGGGTGAGAGTGACACAGAAAACTAAAATTTAAAATGTTGAACCATATGTTACTTTTTGTTTACGAATAAAAATGAGTACTTCAAAGGCAAAAGTTTAATCGTTTTTAAAGCCCTTCACTAACTTTTCAAAATAAGTTCCAATCCGGGGTTGAGAACCAGATAACAGAGGTCACTATTCGAATTTGACCTCGGAGTCAAAATTACTTAGGGCGAAATATAGCTTGGCCAAAACTGGAGTATGCATCTCGTTTGATCGGACGACATATGACAACGCAGGATAAAAAATACTAAAAGGGCGGTATGTAGGGTGCACAGAAAAAAAATTTGTGTTCCCGAAATCTTCTCTAGATAATCTTTTAATATAGGGGGTGACTGATGCATTTTTTTTCGACACCCACTAGTATGTTATTGCCAAATTTGTTCGATTAGTTCCTATAATCGTGGTATACACCGCCCGGTCACCTTAATATGCTTTTCTCAACTTTTAAATTCTGCCTCATAACTTGCACAAGACATAATTTTTCGTGTGTGTAAGCTGGCTTTTGTTCTAATGATGGCTACAAGCTGGCGTATGTACTCTCTTCCTTGCATTGTCATTACCAACATTGTAATAAACACTTCACTTGGTATCAAAACTCGTTATGATCCAGTTGCTTTTGGTAAGGCTCCGCTCAAATTGTTCTATTTCAATAAAGAAAGAAATACTCAATCTATTCTCAATATTCTAATTTTTTGTGCTTCTTTTTATTTTTTCATTTCATCAAACAATATCAGCAATATTTTCAAGCCCTTTGCAATATTTTCTGCTCTCAGCTTGTTCAACACAAAACCATTTTCGCTACAGGAAAATAACCAAAGTTATTTGACAATTTTCCCCAAAAATATAACTGGCATTTTCAGGGTGGACTATCATTTGATCTTTAGGTTTCTTAATTTGATTCCTAATGATAACTTTATTTACAGAAATACAGTTTAAATACAGACACCACAGTTCTACTCTCGCTTTCGTTACGAACGGTTGCAAACTATCGAAAAAAATAAAGAGTGCATCAAAAACTCTCACAACCGCTATTCTGTTAACATTTTTCATTAGAAAAGTTGTACATGGCCCGCGGGCCTCCGAAGGCTGGAAACCGCCAAAAAACAGGGCAAATGTACTTAAACGCCTCAAGCCGTCCATTGTACATGGAGATAGCATTGGTTCTGATGAACACACAACGTCACGAAATAACAGGTACAGCAACTTATCTAATTCAGACGACATAGATGTGGCACAAGAATCAAATATTGTGGAAGATGAGAGACTTCCAAAACCACCACCTATCGTTGATATTAGCATTCCGCTTAGAGAGATTTTCCACAATAATTCTGACTAGTACGAGTTTTGCAAAAAATAAAATCGAGTTTCAATCCTACAACTCAAAAGAAAACCGTCTCTTCACGTTTTTTCTTCATGGCTTACCTAAAATGGACACCAAAGATATAGCAGACGACCTCAACAGCTTTAACCTTTCTCCAGCATCAGTGACAGAGGTAAATTCAAAGTATTACACTGTGGATGATGCTGTATACAAAGTACAGTTTGTTCGTAACAACTTTAGCCCTTCTTACTCACAAAATGTAAAAACTATTAAAAATGTGATAGTTTCTTGGAGGAAACAAAAACCAAAAAACAACACAAACCCAACAATGCTGGAACTGCCTAATGTACGGACATGGTGGGTAACATTGTAACAGACGCCCGGCATGTATGATGTGGCCAAACCAAAATCACACAAACAATTGTCCCTACAACAAAAATTAAAAAAAAACTGCAGTCTTTTCTTGCTTTTACTGCAAAAAGTTCGGTAGAGAAAGAACTGATCACTCTGCCAACGAGCTCAACTGTCCACTTCATGCACACTATCTTGAAGTAAGAGAAAAAACAACAACAAAACAAACTAGAAGAGCACGCACGTGCTATAACGCTGCTCAAGTAAAAAACAATAATCGTAACGATCCTTTTAACATCGACGAATTATTCAAAATTTTTACCTCCGCCCATGATGTATTGAGTAAGTGTACAACAAAAGTGCAACAAATTTATGTAGTGATTCCATGGTTAAGCGCGCTTATGACATCAAATAATATCGCATAGCTTAGGCTTCTTCATTGGAATTCAAATGGAATTTCCAACTATTCTCTTCTCAAGCAGCTAGAACACTTACTAAAGAGAAACCAAATTCACATTGCCTCATTGAACGAGACATTTTTTCACGGCAAACCACACCGCACAGTACATCATACTTCAGTCGAGTTTAATCGTGACTGTGGTGCGAGTAACACGTGTCTCAGCTCAGTGATTAAAAACCCCGTGCGTTCTTATAAATTCGCCAAAAAATTCTCATTTTTTACATAAAATAAAAGAAAACAAAAATTGCTACCATAGAGGGGCTTTCTTATCAAAAATGCGAGCAAAATGCTCCTAAAAATGCAATTGATACGAACATTAATTGCATTATTAAATCCAACGATATAAATAGAAAACGAAAAAGCACCAGCATGTTAGAATCAGTGCCAAAAGTACACAAAAACAATTATTACTCTATTCTCGATAACGAGCTAGAAGAGTGCGACGAAACAGTGTTGAAAAACTTCCAACAACACATTCAATCCATTTCAAACCACGAGAGAGCAAAATGCAATCAACTTACTTAACAAAAACAATGCATCAACAAGTGCAGCAGCTGCACACGCGACTGCCGAAAACAAGTCTAACGAAAGCAAAAGTGAGAAGATCACAATTAAAAACAACAACAAAAACATACCACCTATCAACACATTTGATATCGAAGCAAAGCAAATAATAAAACTAATAAGAGAAGGACTGAAAATAACTGAGTTTAAAATAAAAGAATTTAACCATAGCAAGATCGCGATATACCTCTCAAATATCGATGATTATAAGAGAGTACGCGGTCACTTAGAAAGAGCAAACGCAAAATTTTTCTCTTATACTCCTAAATGTTTAAAAACAAAAACATATTTAATGAAAGGCCTTAATGGTAACACAGACCCCAAAGAGATTTTGAATGAACTCTGTATGTTTCAAAAAGAAAATCTAAAAATTCTTATAGTTGAACCATTTTACACAAAAAAATCTAAGCAAAACAACACCGTTCTACCAATATTTATGGTGCAAATAAGTGCCGACAGCAATGTTAACGAATTAAAATTGTTCTGTACCATTGCATTAAGTGGGAACCGCTTCGTAGACCGGAAATTCAAAAATGTAGAAATTGACAAAGTCTCTTCCATAGCTCATCAAACTGCCACCTTACTCCTAGATGTGTTAAATGCAGCGAACTACACAGAAGTGAAAATTGTCCGATTTCGAAGGACAATATGATTGAAAAGGACAAATTATACTGCGTCCTGTGCAAAAAAACTGGACATCCGGCCTCGTATAGGGGCTGTGAGCGTTACAAGGAGCTCCTTAATAAAATTAGGATAAAGAAGCAGAATCTAGCTTTAAACAAGAATCGTACTTCAGAATTTGTTAACCCTAACATAAGTTATGCAAACATAGTGAGCGATAACTCCGCAGAACGTAGTTTTACTAACCAAAACAAAAATAATTCATTTCTAGAGGAAATAAAAAATACCATGTTAGCTTTAAGCAAGCAAATGTTAGACCTTCAGAAACAACTTAATATCCAAGCAGCACGTCTTGACGCAATATGTAATTTAGTTGATATAGTATGAATATAAATCAAACTCAGTTTCAAATATCATGTAAAACATTGAATATTATCTCTGTCAACGTAAACTCTATAATTAACTTGAGTAGAAGACTAGAACTCAATAACTTTTTAAACAGTCAACGTCCAGATGTAGTTCTACTGAACGAAACTAAACTGAATCCAAACCACAAACTTAAATTCGATGGATATATAATGATAAGAAAAGACAGAAGAGGAATAACAAGAGGAGGCGGGGTTGCCATTTTAATAAAAGAAAATATAAAATTTAATACATACTATAATAACAGAATCGATTCGCTATCACATTTGGAAGCCTGTGTTGTCAAATTAAAAATGCCATCAAATAATCTCCTATATTTGATTGCTGCATACTACCCATCAGGCAATATTACTGAACCGTTTAGAGCAGAACTTAACACCATATTTGAAGCCTTAAATTTGCAAGATCCAAACCACTATTACATCTTAGCCGGCGATCTAAATAGCAAGCATACAAATTGGGAAAATAGAGCGAATAATTCAAAAAGCGTAGCGCTTAATAATTGGCTCTCAGCAAATGAATTCAGATTTAAATGCAAACTATATGCTTCAGCAACACCCTCGTACGAAAGATCGAATTCTTACTTAGATATTTGCCTGGCAGACTATCGTCTGGTGATTAAAAAAACTAATAATTCCTAAAATGCCTAAAATGTATTGATTATGATAGTGACCACTGTGCAATTCAAATCTTAGCTTCCAAACAAAATAACGCAAATGTATATGATATTGCAGATAAGGACGACAACTGAACACTAGACTACAAAAATGTCAACTGGAAAAAGTTTCAGAATACATGCAAGACAATGCTTCTAGAAGAATCCTCCACACCAAACAACATAAATTTGTCCAATCCTGATATTGATTATCATTTGCATAAATTAAATAACATAATTGTAGCTGCTGTAGAAAAAAATGTTCCGAAAATCAAAAATAAAAGTTGCTTAAAAATTATTTCATCTTCCTCCATTATTAAAAAACTTCAAAGAGAGAAAAGCAAAATATTAACAAATATTAAAAAACACAGCCGTCTAGAGATTTTTCTTCCTCCGAATGTTCTAAGCCAAGAAAAGGCTAAACTTAAGATTATAAAAAATCTTATAGAAAATAATATAAAAATACAATTTAATAAACAAAAAGAGTTAGAATTGTCTACTCTCAGACCAAATAACCCATCAAAATTTTCTGTGATTAAAAAAGTATTTTTAAAACATAACGAGAAGAATATAGGACACGTTAATGTGCCATTACCTTGTGAGCAAACTATCATAGACGCCGGACTAGATCCTGGTCTTTTGGAAATAGACCCCATAAAAAATTGTTTCATAGTTAAGAACGAAAAGGATATCCTCGTTCTACTCGGATCTCATTTTCAGTCAATTCATTTTGAGAAGAACAATGAACCTGATAATGTTATACATACAAATGTTCGACAATGCTTTGATCAAATTTTAGTCATTAAAAATAGATATGAAAGCTTCAATATAACTAAAACAACATTTAGTCCAACCTTCACTGCTAACGGATTAAACACTTCCCAGGATGATAATTTCTTTATATTACCTTGTGATTTAGAGGACATATTACAGAAGTTAAAAAATAAATTATCATCAGGAATTGACCAGGTTCCAAATATTGTTCTGAAAGAACTCCCCTCTGAAATTGCCTTAGAATATTGCTCCCTTTTTAACAATATGTTGAACAATTCCTATTTTCCACCCAATTGGAAAATAGCCAAGATAATTGTAATTCCTAAAAAAGACAAAGACAGGAACAATCTGAACAATCTCCGACCGATTAGTATGCTGCCAAACATAAGCAAAGTATTTGAAATCTTAATAAACAAACACATAATCAAGTTCATTCAAGAAAATACTCTACACTCATTTAAGCAATTCGGCTTTAAATATGGTCACTCAACAATTAATGCTATTAACATGCTGGTTTCAGAAATAAACTGGAATTGGAATAAAAAATTTGTTACAGGCGCATGTTTTATATACTTTGAAAAGGCCTTCGATAAAGTGTGGCTACAAGGCTTGATCGCCAAACTGATGACTTACAGGTTTCCATTAAACTTAATTATTCTCATATACAATATGATCTTTGGCAGAAAATTTATTGTTAATATAAATAATTCTACTTCTAGTCAACAATTTGATGTAATTAATGGTCTTCAGCAGGGCACAGTCAATGCGCCTATCCTTTTTAGCATATTTTTAAATGACTAGAAAAAATAGACAATATAATAGCTTTTGCCGACGACATCGTCATATTTCATTCCAGCAATAATATATCAGAAGTAAATTTTCATCTACAGAACAAATTTGACGTAATAGAAAAATATTCTTTAAACTGGCATCTAACAGTTAACGTTAATAAATGCGAAAACATTCTCTTCCGCCCACCCGTTAACAAATGCAACAATAATGTCCGAAAATGTTGGAAACAGTTCGGGATATCATCAAGACAGTCTCATGCTACTATACCCCTTTTTGAACAAGTTAAATACTTAGGTATCCACCTTGACAAATTCCTATACTTTAACCACCATGTTAATCTTCAAATAGAAAAAACTAAAAAAGCGTTTTTTTCATACAAAAAGATGTTTGGTTCAAGAATGCTAGAAAACAGACTAAAATTGATAATGTATCAATCTCTAGTAAGACCAATTTTGTCCTATGGCTGTTCCATCTGGTTCAGTATTTCTCCTTCGTATATGGAACGTTTAAGGATATGTGAAAGAAAAATATTAAGGTCTTGCATGTCAATGTACAGAACCGAAAACAGTGACATTTCTAAATACATTTCTAACGTAAGACTCTATAATGCAGCGAAAATAGTTCGAATAGACAATCACATTATCCATTTAACTAGAAACCACATTTTACGAT
The DNA here is from genome assembly GCA_963513945.1 of Hydrotaea diabolus. Taxonomy (NCBI): domain Eukaryota; kingdom Metazoa; phylum Arthropoda; class Insecta; order Diptera; family Muscidae; genus Hydrotaea; species Hydrotaea diabolus. The sequence goes on along the minus strand of OY740716.1, from coordinate 101,212,087 downwards.
GCCTCGATAACACGGATAATCCTTTAATCATAGCCCAATATTATTAAAAATGGTTTCGTTCCGCCTGAAAGTTTTTTATATTTGGATAGAAAAGGTTATATTCAAAACTCTGAATGTGTACCATTGTTATATCATATTTACAGAAGGGCCAATAATAAAATTATAAATTGTCCCGTTTTAAATGACGAAAATAAAAGATATGACACTTCCATCTCTAAAAGGGACAAAATCATATCTACCTCTACCAGGAAAAAATGCTGGTGGCTGACGCCCTAATACATTCCTTCTTGGAAATTTCCCCTTCTTTTAATTCCTCTTTTATCTTATACATTAATATTTATGCAACGTTTTTTTTAAAATTTTTCTTTGCAATATAGTATTTTCATAACGTGTATGTATACAATAACTATACCGTTTTCTAAAAAGGAAGTTATATGCATTTATTAATTGAACGGAGAGCTCGATTAGAGACTAGTGTTAAGTTAAAAATTGTTAATTACACTTTTGATTGTTTAAGTATGTAAGGAAATACTTTTGCTGAAATAAATTTTCGTTTAAAAAAAAAAAAATCATACTTCAGTAATTGCAATTTATACAGAAACGGTAGAACTGAATCAAGAGGCGGTGGTATGACTCTCTTGATATACCGATCTCTTGATCACACATTGCTAACACTTACGAAAACTTCATATATTGAGAATTTGTCGATAGAAGATTCTGTAAATCAGAGACGAGTCGTAATAACTACCACATATTCTCCGAGATATACCAACAATTTCAAGAATGATATTATAGCACTGACTCCAATTAATAGAGAATTTATTCTTCTTGGTGATCTTAATACTGAACAACCTAGTTGGAATTGCAAAATGTATAATTCCGCTGGAACCACCCTAAATGACTTACGTCAATCTGGAATTTTGTTTTATTTACAACCCTGGCAACCCGACTTTTTATCCTCACTGGAGACATCGAAGTTCATCAACTGTTGATTTAGTTCTAAGAACTCCACACTTTTCATGCATGTAAAACCCTTGGGATATGAAATTCCCTCAGATTATCGACCAATTATACTTATATGTACTATAGAATGTGCATCTCTTAGAACAGTCGATCTTAGTAAACACACTTACAAATACTGCAACTGAAGATTATACAAAGACGAAATTACTCGCAGCATCAGAATTACTACTGATACATAACACTCGAAATCGGCCATAGACAAAGAAATTGATAGCTTTGTAAAGTTAATTTTGTCTGCCAGAGACAGAGCTACACCCAAGAGATACCATTCTAATTGCACATCAATGTCAAGAGACATTCGGAAGAATTTGGGCGATAGGAAAAAATAACATTATTCTACGAACAATGCACACAATTTTTGAATGAATTTTTTGATAAAAGACTAATTGCTGAAAGAAATCGATGGTCAAATCTGTTAGAGAAAATGAAGCCAGGAGACAAACGGTTCTGGAAATTAAGCAGTAGCTTCAGAGGAAAGAGTAAAAAACAGCAAACTAATTTCCGATGCAGAAAAGGCCGAACACATTTTCACAATTTCATCTTACGATGAATTATACCCACCCGTCTATATACAAAATTAATAGTCATGTTGAAAAATTTAAACTTGAACCACCTAATAACGGCAATGACGAATATATAAACTTAAGTGAGATGAAAAATGTTTTTTTACATCTCAAATCCTACAAATCTCCAGGTTTTGATGATGTGCCAAATATATTACTCAAAAATCTGCCAGAAGTAGCAATAAAACTACTAGTTTCTATATTTAACAGCTATTTGAACTATTTTCCATCTTGTTTAAAAAAAAACAAAAGTTGTGGCAGTTCACAAACCCGATAAACCTATACATGTCCTGGCAGTTTAAGACAAATAAGCCTTTTGAACAATTTAGAAAAGATTTCGAGAAATGCATCCACTTTAGATTGAACGAGCATGTAACTTCGCATAATCTACTAGCAAAAGAGCAACTCGGTCTCAAAAAAGAACACAGCACAGTACATCAAATTAGAAGAATACAAAACCAAATTACCCAAAACAAACGCAACAGGAAATCTATGGACGTTATATTATTGAATATCGGAAAGGCACTCGATACAGTATGGCATAATAGGATAATTTTTAAGTTGCTTTCTCTGAATTTGCCAAAATATCTTTGCAAAATTGTAGCAGATTTTCTACACAACACAACTTTCTCTGTGTCTGTGAACCACGTTATTTCGTCAATGAAGAATATTCCAGCTGGTCTACCTCAAGGATCAATCTTATTACCCATTTTGTATAATTTCTACATTTCCGATTTCAAAGCATCAAACTTGTTCGATGTAGCCTTTTATGCAGACGATACAGCTTTAATAGGCACCAGGAAGCTTACTAAAGCCCTTTTAAAGAAAATGAAGATAAATAAATGAAAGATAAATTAATCAGGAAAAGACTGGACTGCGTCTTTTCCCGATTAATTTAAACATCTTCCCTTTCAAAAAATCCCCTAAACGAATTCCATGTCGCCAACTTCTTTTTAATGGTAACGCCATTAATATCCGAAATGAATTAACATATCTCGGAGTCATATTTGACCACAAACTCTTATTTCGTCAACATATATATACTGCATGTGACAAAACTATGAAGTATTTTCGAGCATTGTGGCCGATGTTAAATAAGCGTTCTGCCCTAAATCTTAAAAATTAGAATTTATTATTTAAATGTGTAATAAGACCAATCATGTCATATGCGTCGCCAGTTTGGTACAAAGCTGCGAAATTTCACATAAAGAAAATGCAAATCATCCAGAACAAATGTTTAAAAATGATAAAAAATAAACCCTGGAGATTTTCTACTGCACAACGAAACTGGATATGAACTTTATAAAGAATTTATAAAAAGACAGAATGTTAACTTTTTCAACAAAGTCAGATGCTCTCCTTATGACATAATGAGAGATTGTTTAGAATTACTTAATATATGTGAAATTATCAATCGGTAAAGTGAATTAAATATAGTTGATTATTTTATAAATAATCTTCTGTATTTACTTACATTTCCAATTATGTTTGAATTCTCTTTCTTTCCACATACAAATTAAGGTGTTTTCCCATTTTACCTATAAACAAATGAATTTATTGTGTAACACATAGAGATTTAAAGTCTTCAGATATAAACATATGTTGTATAAGTAATATCTAGTTGATATGTCTCTTAAGTAGCGTGCATATACTCCTTGCATAATATGATATTTTGGATGAATAAATGTATTGAATTGAATACAGATACCACACACCAATAATTTTAAATGCCAAAGCGAATTCATGAAAGTCATATTGCTGGCGTATCATCTCTATTGTACTAGCTTCATCACAGTACCACAACCTACCGATGATGATGTTGTGAATTGGATTTATCATAAAGTTTTTGGTTTGGATAAACCCTAACTAACTCTTGACTCAATTGTCTCTTTCCAACAATTTTGTCTCTCTCGAATATCATCAGAATGATGGGTGCGAAGATAAATGTATAAATTAATTTTTTCTGAGACCGAAACACCCTAATGTACAGCACGATTGAAAAATTTTGCAGCGCGACCGAGAAATATTTAAATTCATCTCTTTTTATTAAATACTTGAAATATATTATAAAAATATGCAGATTTTTGATAAATTTATGAAATGTTATAATATATTTAATAAAACAACACATTAGATATACGTAAAATATTTTTCGTGGATCGTATACTTACACATGTTTTTGATAATATGTAATATTTGATCCCTTTAATGAGACTTCCGGTCAAATTTAATCGACCATCTAGATACCTCTAGAAAGGTTCGTGGGAGTAAATTACGGCCTAGTTTAGTTTATATAATTATTTTTTATCTTAGACCGATTTCAGATTGGAGATATGAGGCATATATAAAAGATGAAGGACACTTGCGGTGGAACTTAAAAGTGTAACGAGGAGTTCCTATATAGGCCTGAGACAGTAAATTTCGACCTAACTGAACACATATCCTCGACCGATATCAGATCGGAAGTATATGACGAATAGAGATAAAGACCTATCTAGTCTTTGGGAGTTGATAACGTCCTAATTTACCATATACCCTAGACCGTTTTCGGGAGGAAGATATATGTCAGGCACTAAATGTCTGCCCTTAATATGGAAGCCGCTGATGGAGTCGCCTTTAGGGGCATTTTGGTTCACACTTAATCAACCATGCAAAAGTTGGCAAATTTGTAGAAATACTGTGGTTTACGGTTTATTTCAAGCAGCACCTGGTCTGAAGTTTAATCAAAAAAATTTAAGTGCAAGTTGTTTTGCATCGAGTATAAAAATTAACAAACGAAATTTCTTCAGTTCAAAATATATTTTTTTGAGATCTTATAACCTAATAACAAAAAATAGTGGTACAAAAAAGGCCATAGCTTATTTTAACTAGCTTGAACAAAACACAAATTTGCTTAAAATTGGAATAATTTGTACACTTTAATATTTTGCATGTCCTCCTTTTTGACTTGTAACCGCTTTTAACCTTTTTGGCATGGATTAAACAATTTTCGAGTTGTTTGGGGTGTGATTTTCGGCCATTCCTCCTTTAAAGCATTTTTATGTAATTTTTTTAAATCTGGTGATTGCGAACGTTTTGATCCAAAAATTTTCTATTACATACAGTTCCGGTGATGCCATTAGGTGAGGGCAATTCCAAATGAGCCAAGATTGAACAATGCCGGACTTATGTTTTGGGGCGTTATCTTGATAAAACCGAAAATTACGCCTAACTCCCAGTTTCTCAGCACTTTGCAACAAATTACTTTTTAATAAGTTGAGGTAGATAGTCTTGTCCATTGTAGTCTCTATAAATTCCAGGCCCAAACCATGACGCCGCCATGTTTTACTGTCGCTTTCAAATTCTTGTTTTGCTGAACCAAAACTGTTGAATTTGGACTCATCGGCATATATCAGATTGTCCCAGATGCTTTGGCCTTTGTTAATATGCTCCTCTGCAAACAAATATCGGTTTTGTTGATTTTTCTTGTTAATGAAGGGTTTCTTGCGAGCTACTCTACTATGATCCCGAAGAACTCGGTGGATGGTTTTTGCACTACAAGACATACCCAACTCATTTTTAACTTCAATGGTCAGTTTGGGACCCGAAAGCTTTAGATTTTTTCCTATTTTTCTAATGTATTGTGGACTCGATTCTCATGTACATAACGTGATATTATTCTAATCACTTAACCCGACCATTTCTGCTATATACCGCCGTGAATAATTTTTTTTTAAATGGCTGAGGACCGACTCTCACTGCTCGATTGTAGTACGTCGACCCATGTTCACAAAGGTCGTTAATGATCTAAAATTACACTAAAAACTGCTCTAAATGATTAAGTGTACATCAACAAAGAATATACATGATTCGAGCAGAAATAATCTGTGAGGAAAATTTATGTGGTGTAATTGTTTTTTAATTCTCTCGGGCCAGGCAAAAATTATTTTGCACTTAATTTTTTTACACATTATGCTAGGACTGTTTTTTCAACAATTCTTCATTTAAATTGTATACATTTTTTTAGTTCAGAAGATGAAAAATATAGTCAAGTACATTGACACCGATGGGTACATAAGCTCTTTTTCATATTTTCGCACATTCTCCCTTGTCCTTTTGTTTTGTTATTGTTAATGCTGCTTTGTATCGAGCTTATGTGTGTGTTCTTAAACGGCACATGGCTCACACAAAGCTATGATTTGTTTAATTGATAACTTGAATTCGAATCGTGCGAATGTTTTCCCCCCGTGACAAAGTGAAACAAAATCTATTTAAAACAAACTCAAATTATAATATTAAACACAAGAAATATTAAAAATTGAAATACACATTGAAAAAATTATTGTGAAAATCTGAAATTACTTAAACATAAAACAAATATGTATTGTGATCACCAAACATTGAATTTATTTTGAACATTTATAACGAACAACTTTCGTGAACATTAAACAAAGAATATTATTGTACACATTAAACATAAATTAAAAAAAGGTGCACATTAAACATTGTGGGACTAAAAAAATCAACATTTAGTTTACAACACGCACTGTACTTATACATATATACTAATAAAAACATATTTATTACTTTTTGAGGACGCTACCGCTATTTTGGAAGCCCCATATTAAAGGACTCCAAGGATCCCCCACAAAACGAGAGGTACAAAACATAACCGCAAAACTCAGCGAAGAAGTAGTAAGTACCCAAGAACTTAGCACAAAAAACAAGCGGATGATGAGGGTGCAGCTATAAACACTGCACGGCTGTTATTATGTGCCCGACAGTGAAGCAAAGTTTGCTGCATGACCCTGGCCATAATTTTCATGTCGCTACCTGCGAATTTAAATATATAAAATTACGATACCAAAACGGAGATTAATTGAAAAATAAAAATTGAGATATCCGATTAATGGTTTATACTCGATTATTGTAGACAAAATGCTCCATCATAAGGCAAAAGATTCGACAACATATGTAGCTTAATTCAATTTTTGTATTGTCTCCAAGTTCGTATTTTTTTTTTAAAATTTTTTCTCGTTTTTGCAAGAAGTGATTTTTTTTTTTATTTTCAAGTACAAGTTTCTCTTTTTTGCCATTCAAAAGCCAAATATTATTATGGATCCTGCAACTTCAGGTAATTTCGAACAAAACAAGCAGTTGCAGGTCGACATTAAACCTGAACAACTATTTTGATTCATTTATGGAAAAAAGGTCATTCTTGGGAAGTATGTAGAGTTTCAAAATGGTACTGGTACTTCGTGTTCTAAATGTTGACAAGCTTAGGAAGTGTGTGTGCGTTTTTGCGCCAATTCGATTTTTAACAAATTTTGTAAAAAAAAACTAATGTCGCCCAAAGTGAGAGAAGAACCGTGGCTGTAGTTTTTGTTTTCGCTTTCGTTATCATCATCATATATGGTCGTTATTGTTATTTGTTTATGTATTGCAATATTAGTATGCACTCTGCTCAAAAATAATATGTGTGTTCTGTTGATTATGTTGTTTGGTATATTTAAAGTGTAGGTTACGTTTATATTGTGTTCGCGCTTGTGTTCTTAGTCAATTTTGTAGAACTTAATTTAAATAACAGATAATATGTGTAAAATAAGTGTGTAGTGTTACGTTACATTAACTATAATATCTATTTAATATGAATACAATTCGATGTGAGTGGTAGTATTTTCTGGTTCCCCGTTTTCTTTTCCCAGCAACATTAATAATTTTACGAATACCATTATTATGTAATTTTCAAAATTACAAAATAATGTACTTAGTAGTATTTTAATGAAAATTTCAAAATATTTTTTTATAAAAATAAAGCTTTTATTACATTTGTCCATAACTAATAGAAAAGTATTACATAACACAATGTTAGCAAGTTTATTCTCATGTTAGTTCGATTTTAAAATTAAGTTACGGCCAACATATTATAATTTTTCTGTTGAAATATCTGTATGGCTTTAAGAAGCCAGTCAAGTGGTTGGGGATTGTATAGTATGTTACAGAGCCCATATTATAGTCGATGCATTATATTGGTCTCTGAGGGGTTTGCATTCACAGAGTTATATTAATATAGCCTTATGCCGGTTGAAAAGATTTTTTGGGCTGTCGGTTTTTAATTTTTTTTACTCATTTCTTGGCAGATTTTTGTGCAGTTAACGTTAAAAGATGGACCTCTTTGAGGGCAATCATATTGGTATTTTATGGTTCCGCGTGGGATATACACATCGGAAGTTATAGACCAATATCAGATGTAAATATATGTTTTTGAAATACTATAATCCATATTGTCGCCAGTCGAATTTAATGAAATTAACTGCAATAAACAGATCTCAGTTAGGGCTATCAAATTGATCTCTGAAAGCTCCACGTGGGATATACATATCGGGAATTCATGTATCGGAGTTCGACGTAATGGCCATTTGAATTGCGATTTTGATTAAGTTAAGTGCAAACGACGCAGATTGCTGAAGGCTCAAATTTTTTATTTGAAGGTGCCACGTGGAATGCATACATACGGAAGTTATAGCCCAATATACTTTAAAAAATTATATTTTTGGCATATCTTTTCCGATGTTTCAGCCATATCTGAGCCATTTTAAGGTCGATTGGAATCCTTATAAATTTCATGAAAATATTTTTGGAGACTTCTTAAAAAAAATGTCTGGAGATTTTGTTTAAAAAACTTTTGGGAATTTTTTTGAAAAACTTTTGCAGATTTTATGAATAACTTTTTTTTGGCAATTTTTTTTAAAAATTTTTGGTGATTTAATAAAAAAAATTTGTAGATTTTTGGAAATACTTTTGACGATTTTTTGAAAAACTTTTGGCAATTTTTTGAAGACTGGCGATTTTTTGAAAAAATTTTGCGACTTTATACAATTTTCAAAAAAACTATTTGGTGATTTTTGGAAAATTTTGGCGAGTTTTTGGAAACATTATGGCGATTTTTATAAAAACTTTTTGGCAATTTTTTTGAACTTCTTGGCAATTTTTTGATTTTTTTTTGCGTTTTTTTTTAAATTTTTTTCGATCTTTTGAAAACTTTTCCAATTTAATTTGGAAAAAATTTTGGATACCTCGTATAAAACTTTCAAAAAAGCTTTTTGGCGATATTGTGAAAAAAAATTTTTGAAAAGTTTTTTTTGGCGATTTGTGGAAGAAAATTTTTTGGAAAAGACTTTTGCGATTGATCAACTTATGTTGACACGGATTGCTGCTACTGTATTGAGGGAGCAATAATGGCGAAGGCATTGACAAAGTTGACAAATTTGTCAACTGTGTCAATGATTTGATGGACTTCCAATCCGTGTGTTCAGTCACAAAATCGGAAGAAAGCTTGCATGCCTTGGAGTGGAGCACAATTCTCTGTGGGATCAAGTAAAGAGATCATATCTGGAGTGCTGGAGAGACCCCTATTGATAAGACGCAGTTAAGAAAACGCTGCAAGGAGGGGCTATCCAGTTATAAAAACGTACTCAGCGCTTTGAATGACGAGATCCAGACGATTTCCGAACGCTAAAGGAAAAGCAGGAAAGAACGTCGACAGTGATGACACAAGATCACGATAATAATCTATTTCCATTTTCTCGAGTACCACCCTGCGCCACTGATACATTTCAAGGGGGGTACCGAAAATGGCCAACTTTTAGAGATACATTTTCGGCGGTTTACATAAATATTTCAAAATTAAGCAATGTTGAAAAACTGTTTCACCTTAACAAACAAACAGCAGGAGAAGCCAGGGAAGTTATTAGCCAAGTACCTTTGACAAACGAAGGTTTCGATATTGCGTGGGGAAATTTTGTAGCCCGTTACGAAAATAAGCGAATAGCTAAAGACATTGTTTAATTTGCCCCAGGTCTCCTCAGAATCTAGTTCCTCAATACAGAAGTTGAAGCGCACAGTCAATGGATGTATTCAAACCCTGACTACCTTCAGCATCGCCAAAAAAAGGATGGGATCCGATAATAGTCTACCTTAGCGTAACGAAGCTACCCCGCACTTTTCTAGAAGAATTTGAAAATTCTTTAAAAGATTGTACGATAATCCCAATTTGGTCTGAATTGTTATTCCTTTTTGCCACACAAATTCAAGACCCTAGAATCTGTTGGAAATAAAAAACCTGTCTTCTCGAAAAATAATCAGCCTTGATCTGATAATGCTAAAAAAGACACTCGCGTTAATTATTTGTAAACAAATATTTCACAAAACGCAAATGTCACGTAGTTTAAAAATAAAAATAATTTAAAGATGCGCGAAGACTCAAATATAACTGGTACTCCAAACTGCCAACTTTGTAGAGCAGACAGTTTGTCCAAGATTTGAGAGTTTGTCCAAGATTTCTTGCGAAAAGCAGCAATGATCGAACACAAATCGTGAAAGTTTCAAAATTATGCTACAATTGTCTCTCTTCTGTTCATGGAGTGAGGATTGCAAAAGTCGCTACACCTGTAGAGATTGTAAGCGTTAACACCACAGTTTGCTGCATAAAGGCAACGATGCCAACTCTACAGGTGACGATACAACACAGGTTGGTATATGCCCTAGTACAAGTGTAGCAGCCATAACAACCTTCATACAGTCTACAGAACTTATAATCTCCTAGTATCATTGCCTGGAGCCTTCAAGAGGGTAAAAATAATCAAAATCGAGAAACCTTGTTGTTAACGGCTATTGTCCAAATCGAATCTAGAGGACAAATATACGATGCCCGTGCTATAATCTACCCGGGATCTCAAGCCACGTTTATCTCGGAAAAACTTAAAAATACCACCCAGAACATTGGACACATTGCAACTGCATGAAACTGCCAAATTTGGCAGACCCTCGTTTTTATGCATGTCGGCCAGTTGATCTATTGATTGAAATATTTATCTGCCCCTTAATATTCTTTATTGGTGCTCCGACGCAATCAGTTGGAGCTTTTATGTCCAAAAAACAGTTTTTGGCTGTGTGATTGGCGGACCCGTCAGTCAACAAAAAGAAATAAAAATCAAAACTTCACTGTGCAGTACAATGTCAATCGAGAAAATTCTAACACGTTTTTGGAAGGTGACACCCCAAAAAGATTTTGAGGTCAGAAGAAGACACGTACTGCGGAGACAACTTTAACGCTACGACTCGTCGACATGATTCCGGAAGATATATCGCCACTCTGCCGTTAAAAACTTGTGGAGAACTGGGTACATCGAGAAAAAACGTGGATTTAAGGAGCAATATGATCAGTCCATTCTAGAATATATTGATTTAGGTCACATGGGGAAAATTTCGGCATCGGAAGTAAATGAATACCCTCATTACTACTTACCACATCACGTCGTAATTAAACCAGATCGAGTGACAATAAAACTTAGAGTCGATTTAATGCATCCAGCCCCACCTCAAACAAAAAAAGCTTGAACTGTATTTACCATCTTAGACCAATTCTTCAACAAGATCTCGTTCTGCAGATACTTAAGTGGAGGGTTTTCAAGTACGCGTTCAATGCCGATGTAACTTAAATGTACCGCCAAATATTGTTATACCCTAGCTAAGCCAAATATCAGAGAATTCTGTTTCGAAACTCGCCAAAAGATCCAGTGGATGATTTTGAGCTTATTACTGTCATATTTAGAGTAAATTGTGTCCATTCCTCGCTATTCGGACACCTCTTTAACTTGCGGAAGATGTGAAAGACAAAAACCCTTCAGCCTCGCAAATAATACGACAAAATTTATACATTGATGATGTCCTAGCCGCCAGCTATAGCATAGATGAAGCTGTAATTTACCGAAAGGAGTTTATTTCAGCCATACCATAGAGGAAGCTGTAATTTACCGAAAGGAGTTTATTTCAGCCGTGGACTCAGCAGGTTTCGAGCTAAGAAAATGGAGTCCGAATAATCCTTTGGTGATAGAGGACCTGCCCCAGAACAAATTTTACCCGACAATTGGTTGGAGAAGGATCCTAAACGAAGACTTTGGGGATCAGCTGGCATATATCAGCTGACTGCTTCACTTTTACCTCGTCACTTATCGGAAAAAACAAACGTGTACAGAAAGACAAGTTCTATCGACGATAGCCAAGTTTTTCGACCATTGCGGATGGCTGGCTCCAGTAATTGTAGTGGCTAAGCTGATAATGCAGCATGTCTGGCTACACAAAATAAATCTGGATACACAAAATAAATCTGGCTACACAAAATAAATTAACTTCTTATGCTGCTTCTACATTCGAATTGAATTTCCAACCAACACGACACCTACTTATCTTCTGGCTGCAAAAACTCGTGTCGCACCAATAAAAAAAAGTCTCGTTACCAAGGCTGGAACTTTGCGGAAATGTCCTTCTTTCAGAATAAGCAGCAGCAGTTGTTCCAAATCTTCAACTGGCAAATGTATTTACACACTACTGGACGGAATCGGATCGTGCTGGCCTAGCTTCCAAAACCACCCTGTTCATGGATCACTTTCGTCGGCAACAGAACGTCGACTATTCTGGAAAGTGTTGGAAATGAATCAAACCCTGCTGACATCGCCAGCAGGGGCTGCTCTTCAGACGATCTAATATCTCATCGTCTATGGTGGCAGGGACTCCCATGGCTGAAATTTCTAAAAGATCATTGGCCAAGATACGAAGTTTTGGAAGTCACAAATATGGAGTCAAAACCGGTGAAAGTGTTTGCTACAACCACATTTGAAGACCTTTTGGCTAGATTTTCCTCCTTATCTCGAGCCTATAAAGTATTGGCGTATGTCCTCAGATTCTGGCGAAATGCCGGCGCAAGCCAGACTGACCTGAGAATTTCATCCAAGGAAATTACAGCGGTAGAGATAAGATACGATTCCTTGTTTTAACACAAAAACATCATATCCAAGCTGAGTATCAATCTCTACTTCAAAAGAATCGTATCAAACATGTGTTATCAGAGTCAATGGACGCCTTGTACAATAACCTGCCGTATCTTATAATGAAAGATATCCAAATTTGTTGCCTTATGACGCTCGCCTTTCACAATTATTAACGGAATTTATCCACAAAATTACGATTCACGGCGGCTATAAGCTCATGGTTCGTGTGCTAAGGTCGGAGTTTGCGATCTTCAGGTTGAAGTCTCTAGTCAAGAAAGTTATTCACAGCTGAAGAACATGTATACTATACAAAAACACACTCAAACCCAGATTATGGTCTCACTTCCTCCTGAGCGCACAATGCTGACCCTTTAACATCACAGTTGTTGTTGGACCCTGTCCCGGGACGCGCTTGTCTAACCACCAAATGTTATGTCTGCATTTTCGTGTGCTATGCGACAAAGGCTGTCTACTTAGAAGCCACGAGCGATTTATCAACACAATAATTGTTGGCCACTCTTTCCAGATTTGTCGGTAGACGGGGATGACCTGCGAGAGTTTATTCTGACAATGGACAAATTTTGTAGGTGCAGCGGAAATGATGCGTAATGATCGGATTACGTTCATAAAATCCTTTCAGACTCGTACCATCCAGCAGAATATTTACCAGAACCTTGAGAAAATAACACCTCCTGGAGCTCCTTTTATGGGTGGCCTATGGGAGGTGGGAGTTAATTCATTTAAAACTCTGTTGATTCCGCAAATGATCTTTACTTTCGAAGAACTCACAACAATATTAGCTCGTATACGTATATATCCGTATGCTATATATATAAGTATTTCTGGCCTAATAATGAAAATTCGAATATTTATCATCAAAGTATGCTTCAGCATGATTTATACACTTTTGCATGCTCTCAAACCAATTATCGAAGCACTTTATCCACTCCGATTAAGACACCTCCAAAGCATGGTGTTTGAATGCTTTAACTGGTTTGAGCCGAAGTGTGAGAGCTCGCATTGTCATGGTCACAACGATTCGTCTTCTCTTGTTCCTTTTTCGAATTTCTCCAAAGACTTCAGACAAACAAATTATGGAGTACCACTCAGAATTGACCGTCCTACTCATACCCATAGATCCATGATTTGTCACCCGTGATGATTTTATAAACGTCTTTTGAAGTATCGCGATCGTATTTTTTCAAAATTTCTTTGCACCAATCGACACGAGCCTTTTTTTTGAGCGATTGTCGAATTGTGCGGGATCCAACGAGAACAACCCTTTTTACGGTCAGCTGTACATGCAAAATTGAATGTATGCTGATGGAAGAAAAGCCCAAGGATGCCTCTATCTCACGGTATGTCACATGACGATCTTGCATTATCAGTTCACGCACGGCATTAATGTTCTCTGGCACAACGGCCGTTTTTTGACGACCTGTATGACCTTCGTCTTTGAGCGAGCGTCGGCCACGACTGAATTCATAAACCAGTTTTTCACGGTCCAAAAAAAAAACACACACAAAAAACATGCCTGGCATCCGTAGCAAATACATTTCACGATGTTTCTGAAAGAGAAACAACAAAAAGGTCTCGAACCAGAATAAAAACTGTTCAAGTCATAATAATGATAAAAGACCGAATAAATAAAAACAAAAAAAAAATTGCCAACGTTCCGGTAGAAATATGTGCAAGGGTGGTAGAAAACCCGGGCCCAAAAAATAGATCGCTGTACACGGGCTAGTGGTGATCTTATGATCGAATTTCATTCTTTAAATGTTACATTTGCACTACATATCCTCAATATTCTGTGTTTTATTATTATATAGAATTGTTATGTCCTTAATGGAAGACCCTGTATAAGGCGTGTTCATTAGTTTTCTTGATTATTAAGTAAGTGCAAAACTAGAAAAATTGATATGTTTTCAGAAAACGATTTACAACTTGCGTCATACATAGAGCTCCGAATACCGACATTCCGGGAGTAACGCAACAGTCGGTCTCTTAAAAATTGCAAAAGCCCGACATGTCAGTTTACCCGTTATTTCGATGTCGGGTTTTACTGTTTTCAGTATTTTTGTTGTTGAATGTAAAACCAAAGAAACTTGTTTTTGAGGCAGACCTACCACATGGAAATTGTAGAAAATTGGTTTAGACTTAGATGTAGCGTCCACAAATATGTTCATCCGATTTCATGTTTCTGACTCTGGGAGCCACATGTTTAATCCAATCTTCCCAAATCTTGGCAGACATTTTTTTGGACAAAAAGAAAGATTTTATGTCTTTATCACTTAAAGTCACATATTACATCCATCATGAAGAAATTTGGGACAGTTCATTATGATCAATTAGTTCAGATAAAAGTGGTTCATAACGATCTATGATTTTAAATAAAGCCAAAGTACAAAGATGCCACAGATACATACAACTGCTCTAAAACAACCATATGAATTCCGATTTTGATTACATTTGGTATAGTATAAAACGATGGCAAACAACCAATATCGGATCAATTTAAACCCTATAAGCTCAATTGTTAAATGTAGTCTCCGTACAAATTGTCTGCCAAAAATTGCTTCTAATATCCAAAAATTATTTTTTTTTGTAATTTGACTAAATTTTGGCTACGGACCCTTAGCCCGATTATATTATCCATTTATACATGGGTATCAAAAAAAATAAATTTTCTGACAAATTGTGACCTTAGTTTTAAATCTGGCTTAAATACTTCACTTGTGATAAGGGATATATTTTCTGTTCAAAAGTCTAAACCGGAATGTAGGTTAATTACTGTAAAAAAAACGACAGTTGCTTTCGTCCAAACAAGCTTTTGATTAAAATTCAAAACGCAGGTTTTTTAAAATTTTGGAACAAAATTATTCAAGAATGGCATACTCGTTTACAGTATTTTTTGAATAACTTTTTTTTCTATAAACTCCAACCTTCTGTATCAAATGGTTTATGATGCATAGTGTTTTAAAGATCTGTATAAACAGAAATTTCTACAGCTTTTTTCAAAGTTTTGAAGTTATCGCCTGAGCGACCAATTACTCGTTTAATATATATTTTTGGCATAATAATGAAAATGCGAATATTTATCATCAAAAATGGTTTTATTGTCTTTCAAAGTATTCTCCAGCATGATTTATATACTTTTGCATGCGCAATTGTCCCACACAGTCGATTGTTGTTTTGTTTCGGGCTCGTACACATACATCCATGATTCGTCACCTGTGACGATCTTATAAACGTCTATTGAAGCACCGCGATCAAATTGTGCGGGATCCAATGAGAACAAACCTTTTTTACGGCCAGGGGTTCATGCAATATCGAATGTATGCTGGTGGAAAAAATGCCCAAGGATGCCTCTATCTCACGGTATGCCGTGATAGACCACGTCAAAAGTTTTGAAAAATGTAAATGTAAACAACACAAATTATGGCCGTACGTCAAAACGTTCTGAATACGTTTATGCTAAAAAATTTCAAACTTCCAACTTTAGAGTTGGGACCACGGTCACCACACGTCTTTGCATGGCGCCTCACAGCTGACAAGTCGATATTTGATGTCACTGCCGCTGAGTCAGTCGTCCAAAGGTCCGTTGTATTCATCTCGACGGTGACGGTTCGTTTGGCAGAAAATGAGTTGGACTCTTGGGCTTCATTGAGCGGTTTTCTCAACTCTTCGTCGATTGTGTCTCGCATCACCACAGCAACATGTAGGCGACTCACCCTGCCGTACATCCGCTTTCAAAATCAGCGGTTTGCCTGCTTCAAGGTGATAACACGGCGAATGAGAAACACATGGGTGCTGGAGGTGAAGGCTCTTATCACCGACGAATTGCATTTTCGGGCATAGTCGTAGATGGATATATTTAAGGAATACGCTGGTGAAATTTGTCAGACACAAACTTTTAACGAGATCGGTTACGGACTCTATAAATTAGAGGGTTTCAAATTTGGACATTTTGACCTAACAGGTGCTTTTTCGCAGCCATGTAACTTATTACATATTGTTCCTAGCAGAATTTGATCCAAACGTGTTTGATAGCTATTTATTCAATCATTTTACTTTTTTTGTCAAAATCAAAAATTCGTTTTACTTTTTTCAATAAAGGGACCTTTTGGTCAAAAAAAACGTAAGTCTTTTCCTTTGAGAGCTTTATGGTCTCTTAGTAAGATTGATCTTTATATCTATCAAATAAAATTTTTTTGTTTATTCTGGTTCGAAACCTTTTTGTTGTTTCTTTTTTAGAACCAACGTAAAAAGAAATTGATGACATGTGAATTGCTATGGTTGCCAGGCAGACTGTACAGCTGTTTCTAAACCGGCCAAGGTTTTTCTTCAGCAAGTCTTTGGCATCAATTACTTCGGGATCAAATCTAATGACTTATACGGGAGACTTATTTTTATTAATGAGAATTACCCTTTGCGTATAGTCTATAGACTATGCGTAGAGCAAACAAAACAAAAGATCAAACTATAAAAAAGGATTGGTACTAGGCTCAGCTGATGATTTTGCTCCTGGTTTAATTTTTGGCTTTGGAAAGAAATCGCATTGATTAGAAGCAGAAAACTTTTTTCACTTGAGTCTTCCGTCGCCAAGTAAACGCATGATATTAAGCGCTACTACCGATTGTTACCGCAGCATCGAATCTGCTCTTCAGTATTGCTAATGTTTTCTCATGATCATCTTTGCTTCTGAAAAGTATTTTAGTTTCTTTACAATATTTCTTTGCCCAATGGAATAGAGAGCCGCGTCTCAGATTCGATTTTGATTAGAGCACTGTAGGCTGTTGTTCGCTGCTTTTCTTTTAAGGTTTGCTCCAATATCAGCACATGTCCCTTTACCGTTAGCAGTAAGATGAAAATGCCACTCAGCTGGCATTCCAAAATCTTTTTCTTAAGCTATAAGATTTTTTGTTTTTAAAAAGTTGATGAGATCCATTCAAAACGTAGTATACTTCCTCTACAGTAAATTTGGACTTTATATTATTTAAAATTATCTTCTGGTTCTCATAAACTGCAACGGTATCATGTTATAAGTCGTCGGATATGATTACCATCTTATTCAAAGTCGGTAATTCTTTCAACGTTCCGAGCTCTTTCCTTCAGGATCCACAAATTTGCAACCGTTTTGACAGCGTACGGAATTTTTATACGAAGGCGTCGGAAATATGTCGCATATCTTATAATATGTGCTTAATTTTGCTGATGGGATTAAACAAAAACGAAGAATAAATTTCTTGTTCAAGCTTTGCCTTTTTAGGAGCCATAGATAGATAGATGCACCAACATAATTTTTAAAAAGTCTTATTGCAGACTGTAAAAACATTTACAGTATGCAAAATTCATATTCGTACACCCATGAGAAACTTAAAAAATCATTAATAATTCAAGGTATGCAATTCAAAAATCCAAAAATGTATGAGATTTATTTTGTATATGAAAAACAAAAACGACACAAAAAAATGTGGCACCCTGTTTCGTGAATTAAAAGCTAGATGGTGCTGTTTGCATTATATGGCTAACAAAAACCGTAGTCGTACAGATGGCAACGCTATGTTATTGTTGAAATTAACAGGAGATGTAAACACAATTTTATTTCTGTGCTTCCCCTGTTTATTGTTGAGGACTGTGTTATCAAAATATATCAAATTCAGTGCAACTTTTACAAAAAAAGTTCGGGAAACTCGATATGGGTAGAAAATCAAGGGAACTTTCAGACGAACAACGAAAAATTGTAATAGATCTGCACATTGATGGAAAATCTTTACGGGAGATTGCAAAAATAATGAAGCGCAGTATTTCTACAATACAATATGTCGTATCCAGTTACAAAAAAGTGGCCAATTTAAAAAAGCGCGACGAAATATAAACCGTTCCAAACAAAACAAAAAGACACTGTTCATGTCTACGTCGTCAAATCCGCATCGATCCTTCTGTAAGAGGCGTACAACTGGCTGTCAGTTTGGAACGGGACTTTGGAATTCGCGATACACCTCAAACAGTGCGAAATTACATCAGAAAAATTGGATTTAAAAGTCGGTATGCTGTCAGAAAACCATTTGTTAGCGGCGTTAATAATTGTGTTTTCCAAAAAGTACAAAAATACGGACTATAACTTCTGGAAAAGAGTTGTTTTTACGGATGAGTCCAAATTCAATATAAAAATATAGGATGGACGTGTGAAAATTTGGCTAGAGAAGAATACGAGCTTATCCCGTCATAATATTATTCCACATTCAAACATGGTGGCGGCTCAGTGATGGTATGGGGGTGCTTTTCTGCAGCAGGAGTTGGAAACCTCCATTTTGTTGATGGCATCATGACAGCAAAGGGCTATATAAACATTTTAAAGCAAAACTTGAAGCAAAGTTCAGTCAAAATGGGGATCTCGCGGGACTTTCTCTTCCAGCAGGATAATGATCCCAAACATACTGCGCTGGATCCAGACTTTGGATCCTGTATAACAGTCCCAAATGCCTTAAAACATTAAAGCCCAGATCTTAATCCTATTGAGAATTCGTGGTAAATTTTTAAGAAAAAGTTGAAACATTATAGCATCAAAAACGTGAAGGAAAATAGCTTTAAAAACGAAATGGGATCAAATATCACCCGAGTTAACATTGTTACTCTGTACGAATACGGGTTTTGTCATCCATAATATGAAAACTCCGCCATCTAGCGGCTGATTTATGAATTAAGTATACATAAGTTTGATTTTTCCATAAAAATAATAAATCTATATGAAATATTGTAAAATGTGCTTATTGTATTGAATACTTCGTAAATTCTTCATATATGAATATGAATTTTGCATACTGTATATGGAACATTTAAATGTAGTTGTCGAAATGAATAGTTTAACGCCCTTAGATGAAGAGCAATTTGAAAATATCATCAATTGCTGCATTTGTGAGGAAGCATTAGGCAATGATAGAGCTAGAGATCACTGTCATTTAAGCGGTCAATAAAGGGGGCAGCCCACAATATTTGCAATCTCAACCATCAGGTTCAAAATTCATCCCCATATATTTCCATATCTTTTCTTCATACGACTGTCATCTCTTCGTTAAAGAGTTGCTGGAATATGATGGAGAAACAACTGTTATTCCATTAAACGAGGAGTTATATGTATCCCTCTCCCATTTCATTTCAATGAATGGTAAAAATCGATTAGAGTTGAGATTTTTAGATTCAATTAGATTTATGGCAGCCAGTTTAGACTCCTTAACTAAAAATCTTTCAAAGGAGGATTTTCATACAGTTCGCAGTCAATTTGTAACGATAATGAGTTTAATCTTATGAGTAGAAAATGTCAATTTCCTTATGAGTACCTGCAATCGTTCGATGTCTTGAAAGAGACAAAATCCAACGATTGAAACATTTTTTTAGCACTTTAACGAATAAAGTTGTTCCTTAGAGAGACGTTTTAATACTAACTGATGTATTTGAGAACTTTAGACGTCTTTGTAAATCTATTTAAAAGTTAAATGCAAGTCGCTATTACACAGCACTAGGTCTTTTCTGGGACGCAATGTTAAAAATGACGAAGGTAGAACTGGAACTCGTAACAGACATTGCCATGTATAACTTTTGTAAAAATGGAATTCGTGGTGGTATAGTGCAATGTTCGAAAATGCATACGGTTGCGAATAACGAGTATTTAGATGATTATGACAAAAGTAAACCATCTGAATGTCTTATGTATCTAGATGCCAACAATCTATATGGGTGGGCAACGTCCGAATATCTCCCTTTAAATAATTTCTAGTGGGTTGAAGGAACGGAATTTACAAAACTATCCAAGAGTGAAAATATTTTAAATATTGCAGATAATTCTCCAGTCGGTTATATCTATGAAGTCGATTTGGAGTACCCTACTCACCTTTACGATATACATAAAGATTTACCTTTTTGTGCGCAAAATAAAATTGTGGGTTAATCCAAGTATAAAAAGTTAATAACCGACTTTTCTTCTAAAAACTCATATGCAATACACTACAGAAATCTTCGTCAAGCACTACAACAAATAATAATCTTAAGCGACGTATAACGAATACTCGCATTTAACCAAGATGAATGGTTGAAAAAGTACATCGATGTTAATACAGAGTACAGAACCAAAGCAAAAAATACGTTTGAAAAAGATTTCTTTGTAGATAAAAGAAAAGATGTTAAAATTGTTAATCACTGGGAGACCATAAATAAAAATAAGTTAGGAGTCGATCATTGTTAGCCAAACCTAATTTTCATAGTTTGACTCAGTTTTCTGATAATGCTGTCGCAGTCCAGTCAAATCGAGTCAAGACCCTTTACAATAAACCAATATATTTGGGATTCTGAGTTCTAGAACTATCAAAGTGGAAAATGTAAGATTTCCATTATGGTTTTATGAAACCCAAATTTCAAGATGATTTATCGTTAAATTATTTAGATACAGATTTCTTTATATATTCGTTAAAGGGAATAGATTTTTATAAAGAAATAACGTCTAGTGAAATCCAGGAAAGATTTGACACTTCAGAGTATCCGTCGATGAATATATTCAATATTGCACTGATCAATAAAATGAAGCTAGAAATGATGAAAGACGAAAACTGTGGAAGAGTTATGAAGGAGTTCATAGGATTGAGACCAAAAATGTATGCGAAAAGTGTACAACATGGTGATGAAATTTTAAAATTTAAGGGTGTTAACAAGTCCATCCTCTCTACATACAACATAGATACTTTTAGAGATTGGTTACTACATAAAAGTAGAATTACGGGTGATATGTTAACATTTAAATCTAAAATTAATGTTATTTATACAAACAAACAAAATAAAATCACATTGAGTTGTGATGACAATAAGAGAAAGGTGAAACCTGATGGTGTAACCACATGTGCTTGGGGTCACTTTAGAATATCAAATGAAAATGCTATTAATTCTAAAATGTTTGATGGAGTTGATTTAATGAATCCGATGAAGGAATTGAAATGTATTTATTTTAATCTCTAGAGTAATTAAGTTTATTATATTATTTTTGTTAACTATTTATAAGAATTTTTTTAATAAAAGAAAAAAAATAATTTCAAATGTTTTATATTTAATTTAGATTTTTTATTATGGAAATTATGTAAGTATACAATCTTAAATATAAATAAATAAATAGATAATTGAGGGAGAAAGAAATTTGACAGATTTTTCTAACAATTCCTGTTAGGGGTGTGTACTCCATCCATCGATCATGTAGTATTAAACAATATGCCAATGTATTTGCTGGGATAGATGTACCGGTTTCAAACTCAATTTATACGTCGATTGGTCCGCTTTTGATTGTCTCATTCTGATGACTGACATCGATAACCATAAATGGTTTCTCTCTAAATTGTTAACATGAAATAATTTGTTGTGGATCTCTCAGATAATAACTTTGTTCAAATTTAACATAAATGTCGTATTGAACAGCATATCGGTTATCATCAAACATTAAATTTAAATCATCATAGTGGTAGATATATGAATTTAGGTATACTCGTACTTTCATATTTGTAAGATTACAGTGAATACATTTTTTATTATTTGCAAATGCAATCAGAATTAAACGTGGTCTTTCTCTATTAGCCGATATTTTTACATTCCAATTACACTTTGTTGCGCCTGCAAAGGTTGGATTAAAATGGCAATCCCAGCTCCTAAATGCCAGAGGTAAAGATGTTCCATCCCTTATTATTTTCATCATTTTTAGTTTTGTGGAATCGGATAGATGAATGTGAGGGATTCTCCATGTTAAATTTGTTATAGTTAATTTTAGATTTTCATTTTTATCAGTTGAATAACAAGCATTGGCATCACTTGGGCTACGTAGTATAATAATATCTTGCTTGCAGTTTAAAATAACTATTTTAAAGTCGTCAACGAACCCAACAATAGCATAGGGGTAATATAAAAGTTAAATGACTCCACCGATAATTCGTCATAAACATTCCATCCAGCATTCTTCGTCGTATTGCTTTCAAATTCGTTTAGAGAAACAAAATTCTTTATTGTGCTTCATATTCCTTAATTTCGTGTTCTGTCGATTTCTATACCATTAGTTTCATAGCGTATTTCATCAAACATGTGCATACATCACCACCTGATAGCGCTACATTTCCTTCAATATAAGATAACTTTCACTTGGTAGAACATATAAGTCTTGGTTTTTAATTGTAATTCTAATTGCATCATTACGCTTAAACGATTGTATATGTGGAATATAGCTATGATATTCCTTTTTTATTATGCTTTCATCCGAAAGGGGTTCATCAGTGACGTTAAGTAGTTCAGACATTAATTTTTTTAGGTTCAACTATTTCAAAATTTGTTAATTTTGGTCTTTTAGGTTTGACTGCTTGAATGGGAATGTTTAAGTCTTTCTTTTTATTAGTATAAAAAATCATTTTGATATTGGTCTATGATGAAGTCGAAGTGTAATTTCTTCCCCGCGAAAATTAATTAATTGTGATTCTTGGTCAACAATCCAAACTTTTAGAGTACCTATTTTTTGACGTTTACTGCAAATAAATGAGATTTCTAGGTGTTTCGTCCAATTTATATCCTGGAGAAACGTTAATTGCAAATAGATGAATGGCGTGTGTCGTTGAATTGTTCATATAAGCTCCAAGCGATGTGAGTGTTTCGAACGTAAATAAGTTGCTGAATACCGTATATAATCGCCTAAAAATATACATACCTTCCAAACTTCATGTGGGAAATTATGTCCGTATAAGTAAATATAAACACATTTTTGAAAAAGGATATACAACCAATTGGACAACAGAAATATTTCAAATAGGAGCTATCCAAAACACAAACCCAGTAACGTGTCTTCTAGAAGACTATCAAGGTACCCAATCAAAGGTGGATTCTACAAGGAAGAGCTTCTACGTACTCGTTTTCCGAACACATATCTTGTAGAAAAAGTATTAAAATCAAATGGTGATAGAGTATAAGTTAAATGGTTGGGCTTCTCGAATCATCATAGTTCATGGATAAACAAAAATGATATACTATAATTTTAAATAATTTTAATAAAAATGAATAAAACAACTAATACAAAACATTTATTTTCATTTGTTATTTAACTTTCATAATGTCAGTAACATTAGCTTTGAGCGGAAGATCTTCTATATTAACTGCTAATTATTTACCCCCTATTGAATTGTCTGGGAAATATGAAGCATGTTTGGTAGATTTTCATTCATACAACTCAATTCCAAACATTGATTATTATAATAATATATTGGTGATATGGTAATTGAATTACTGATAGGTTCCTACGAGCTAACTGACATAGTGAAAACTATAAAGACAGCATATAAAAAGCAAAACGAAAACAAAACAATAGAGATAAAAGCAAATAATAATACATTGCAAATTGAAATATTTTCCTCACATGACGCAATTCATTTTTAATAAAGATCGTTCTATAGGAACTCTGTTTGGATTTGGTGAAAGAATACTTATATTGAATACAAGACATATTTCTTATCTTTCCGTCAACTTCATGTGGGAAATTATGTCCGTATAAGTAAATATAAACACATTTTTGAAAAAGGATATACAACCAATTGGACAACAGAAATATTTCAAATAGGAGCTATCCAAAACACAAACCCAGTAACGTGTCTTCTAGAAGACTATCAAGGTACCCAATCAAAGGTGGATTCTACAAGGAAGAGCTTCTACGTACTCGTTTTCCGAACACATATCTTGTAGAAAAAGTATTAAAATCAAATGGTGATAGAGTATAAGTTAAATGGTTGGGCTTCTCGAATCATCATAGTTCATGGATAAACAAAAATGATATACTATAATTTTAAATAATTTTAATAAAAATGAATAAAACAACTAATACAAAACATTTATTTTCATTTGTTATTTAACTTTCATAATGTCAGTAACATTAGCTTTGAGCGGAAGATCTTCTATATTAACTGCTAATTATTTACCCCCTATTGAATTGTCTGGGAAATATGAAGCATGTTTGGTAGATTTTCATTCATACAACTCAATTCCAAACATTGATTATTATAATAATATATTGGTGATATGGTAATTGAATTACTGATAGGTTCCTACGAGCTAACTGACATAGTGAAAACTATAAAGACAGCATATAAAAAGCAAAACGAAAACAAAACAATAGAGATAAAAGCAAATAATAATACATTGCAAATTGAAATATTTTCCTCACATGACGCAATTCATTTTTAATAAAGATCGTTCTATAGGAACTCTGTTTGGATTTGGTGAAAGAATACTTATATTGAATACAAGACATATTTCTTATCTTTCCGTCAACATTTTAAAGGTAAATGTCATACAAATACAGTGTAATATAACAATGTGTTACTGACATTATGAAAGTTAAATAACAAATGAAAATAAATGTTTTGTATTAGTTGTTTTATTCATTTTTATTAAAATTATAGTATATCATTTTTGTTTATCCATGAATTATGATGATTCGAGAAGCCCAACCATTTAACATATACTCTATCACCATTTGATTTTAATACTTTTTCTACAAGATATGTGTTCGGAAAACGAGTACGTAGAAGCTCTTCCTTGTAGAATTCACCTTTGATTGGGTACCTTGATAGTCTTCTAGAAGACACGTTACTGGGTTTGTGTTTTGGATAGCTCCTATTTGAAATATTTCTGTTGTCCAATTGGTTGTATATCCTTTTTCAAAAATGTGTGAAGTTTGGAAGGTATGTATATTTTTAGGAGATTATATACGGTATTCAGCAACTTATTTACGTTCGAAACACTCACATCGCTTGGAGTCATTTTGATTGTTCTGTGCACTTTGCTGTTACATGTTTCCACCACCAACGGTAGTTGCCATTGAAGCTAAATTCTTTCCACATCATACCGTTTAACGTTCTGTTGAAACGTTCAACAATTGAAGCCTTCATTACGCTGTATGTTGAGTAGTGATTGATTTAATGTGTTTTCATAAGTTGTTCAAATTGTTTATTAAAAAATTCTTTCCCTTTATCATTCTGTACATTTTTGGGAATACGTCCTAAGTTTAATATTCTTTAATATTATTCTTGAAAATGTTTTCTTGCTTGGGCATGCAGTTCGTTTACTATTTATCTTTTTTCCATTTTTGATGATGTAAAAAATAAATATATTCTTAATCGTTGGATGTATATCGTTATAATATCTTTATGATTCTTATTCAAGTTTGCTATTTCTTCTCTGACAATATTTATTTTCTTATTAAATACACTTCTTAATATTTCTTGTGAATCGAGGATATTTGTTTGTAAGTAAGCTTTGTTGACTGCACCGCCGTCAGCAGAAACAGAGCTGACGGCGGTGCCAAATATTTGATTTTTTATTTTGTATATTGATGTTATATTCCAATCCATAGCAATTCCAAATACTTCCGTAACATTGCTCCTTAATATAAAAGTACTATTTTTAGAAAATTGACCGAACTTGTCGACGCTCCACTAACTCGTTGGGGTGATACCAGTATATATAGTTAGGCTTTTCACGATTAACAGCCATTAAACCTTTACCCGTGTGAGTAGCTTCAAAGAGTCTTATTATAATTTTTTTATACTTATAGCTTATGTTTCCTTTAATTTGGTCGTTTGCGTCATAATTTCTTTTATGTGCGTTAGTATTCATCAGAATTCTTTTATAGGTATCAAGTTCGAATTTGTCATATTTCTTAGGAGTTTTATGAAAAATAAGTTCAAATAAACCTGGTGAGACGCCCACGAATTATTTTCGATAATAATTTTGTCTTCGTTTAATCGAAGGTTCTCATCTTTATGTAGACCATACGTTGTATCAAGTTTTTTTCGTTATAAAGAAATGATAAATCGATAACATTCGATTCATTTTCATCTGATTGAGAAAAGAAATCATTCTCATTTGTTTCATCTTCAGAATTCCAATGATCCTTCTTAACTGTTTTTACAATAGCGGTTTCAACATTGCCTTCCTTAAATTTCTTTATCGGAGTGCTTCTGTCGAATTTTAAGCTCTGTTGGATTGTAGCTGCAGGTCTTTTAACATTAGTTAATTTTAATATTTGATTTAATGGTTAGATCACTGGCTTAAAGATTTTAGATAATCTCTCACTTTTTTCGCTTCCCCTAATTTTATGCTATTAAATTTCTGTTTTAAGGTTTTTCTCGACTTAGTTAATTCCTTTCGAAGGGTTATAGGTTGATTTATAGGTTGATTATATCAACTGATGGATAGTTTATTTTAACTGGTATTAAGTGTTAAGTGGCTAGGTGTTAAGTTCAACTGGTAGGCTGTTAATTTAAACTGGTAGGCTGTTTGTTTCAACTGGTAGGCTGTTAATTTAAACTGGTTGGCTGTTTATTTGAACTGGTGGGTTGTTTTTTTCTACTGGTAGGCTGTTTATTTCAACTGGTTGAGCTGTTAATTTCAACTGGTAGGCTGTTTATTTCAACTGGTGGGTTGTTTATTTCAACTGGTAGGCTGTTAATTTCAACTGGTTGGCTGTTTATCTCAACTGGTTGGGCTGTTAATTATAACTGGACTATTTAACTTGATCGACGTCTGTTGGAATCAGTGGTTGATTTATTGATTTATGTACTCATTGAAACCATTTCTATAACGTCCACAGCGAATTTCGTCTTCTTTATTTATAACTAAAAATCCATGTTTATCTTTCCAACACTCTCGGCATATATCACAAAAGTTATCAAACGTCATATCGCTTCCAACATGATCATTATATGTATTTTTCATATTAATTTCATCTTGCTTAAACATTATTATAATATTAGCGTTATCGCGAATTAAATGTTTTGGAATATGAGTATATGATTGACATAAATTAAGTAGAATGAAGCTATATCGCGATGTCGATCCATAAATAAGTATAATCTTGTATTGTTTTGTTTTTCGCATGCAATATCATCAAATATAAATATTGAATTATGGTTGGCATGTTCAGGTTCATTTGTATATGTATAATATCCCATACCTTTTATAGGTGTAACAAGCTGTTAAAGATACTCATATTTCGGTTGATATAACTACTTTGAGTATAGATAAATATTTTTAAATTTCAATCCGTTCGGACTTTCAATAAAACCAATTAGAAGGGCCCACAATGAGAGCTCTTATGGAATTAGGTAAAAGAGAACTATGCTTTGTTTTAAGCGTATTTTGATGCATGAAATCTAAATTTCTCACGTTTATATTCGTATCTTGCTTTATTAGTCGCATTTTAACTACTGATTGTAAACTTTTTATATCATTTCAATTTATGTCGAATCATTTCAGAAAAAAATAAAATGATTGTCTAATCATTGCTAATAGCAAAAGTGTAGTTGAAGGGAGTGGGTCGATGAATAACGTACGAGTAATTCAGGATTTAACTTTTGAATTAAATTTACCTAAATATAAATTTTGCGGCCCCGGAACAAAGTTAGAAAAAAGACTTGAAAGGGGTGATAAGGGTATAAATATTTTGGATGAGGTATGTAAAGCTCATGATATTGCATATACACAAAACGAAGATATAAACAAACGACATCAAGCTGACAAAGAACTAGCGAAAAGAGCTTGGGAAAGAGTAAGGACTAAAGATAGTAGAATTGGAGAAAAGATAAATGCATTTTTAGTTACAAACGCTATGAAGACTAAAATAAAACTTGGTATGGGAATAGAGAAGAGAAAACCTAAAACTAAATGTCGGAAAATTGTATTTAATACTGCAGTTAAAAGTGCAACTGTAGCCCTAGAGAAAGAAAAACCACATGATATCAACAGTGCCATTCGCCTTGCTCAAATATTGATTAGAAAATTGATTAGAAAGATAAACGCATTTTTAGTTACAAACGCTATGAAGACTAAAATAAAACTTGGTATGGGAATAGAGAAGAGAAAACCTAAAACTAAATGTCGGAAAAATGTATTTAATACTGCAGTTAAAAGTGCAACTGTAGTCCTAAAGAAAGAAAAACCACATGATATCAACAGTGCCATTCGCCTTGCTCAAATATTGATTAGAAAATCGTTAAAAGGTAGAAAATCTCAAGTCAGTATACCTAGAGTAATTCGTGTGGCAAAAGTTGGTGGATTTCTACCTTTTATGCCAGCTCTTGGTGCATTGGGAGCTTCAACTTCGTGTGCATCTTCCATCACAAAAGCAATTAAGACCGCTATAAATGCAAAACAAAAATTTGAAGAAAATGTGCGACACAACAAGCGAATGGAGGGGATAGCCATGGAAAAAGGACTTTATCTAAAACGATACAAAACGGGAATGGGAATCACATACAACAAAAAATCATCACAAAAATAATAAAGCAACTACCCAAGACCTCTGACTGACATCGATATAAGAGAATTTGGAAAAAAGCATTTACCATAGTTTAGAGGAGTCTATATGAGGGACAAACTTCCGAAAACACCTAGACGCAGAGAATGCGGAATAGTTAATTTGGACTCATATAGCGGTTATGGTATACATTGGGTAGCAGACAACAAAAATAACAGCAATATTGAGTACTATGATAGTTTTGGAAACCTTCAGCTGCCTCTCGAAATTTTTCTATATTTAGGTGATAATATTAAATATAATTATAAGAGGGAGCAAAATTTTAAATCCTTTAATTGTGGACATTTATGTTTAAAATTTCTATGTAATATTTAAAAAATAAACACAAATTTAATATTCAATAGTATTTTTAGGCTTTATTTTTTTCTCAAGTTTAGCTTATAAATTTTAATATCATGTTCAATAGTTTTTTTCACTTTTTGACCTAGCTCAAAGCATAATCTCGTTAAATCTACTTCAACATCCTTCTCATAAAATCCTTTGATATTGGTAACTTGAATGTACGTCTTATTTAAAGCGATACAAGTGGGAATATTGTGATTATTATAAAAGTAACATATAAAAGTAGTTAAAATATTCCAATACGCGTAATGTTTCGCCATTCTTCACATTTATCATAATTTTATGATTATTTTGCTTCATCACAAAGTAAGAAATATCATTCTTTTGTCGAAATCCAAACGAAATGTCTTCAATCGGTGGATCATTCAGCAAGTTGAAGGAATCGAAAAACTCGTATTGATCTAGTCGAATTTTAATGTAGTCCTTGTACATCATTACTTGGAGCCATATTTCACGTGAGATTCCTTTATAAATTTTCTTCTTATCTTGAAACCATATGAGATGTTGGAATCTCAACGTTGTTGAAAATCCACACTTTACTTTCAATTTTAAATTTATAAAATACTTAAATTCGAAGACGACTTCATGGTTTTGATAATGTTTCCCCTCCTTCTTAACAATTTAACTTTGATGAGTAAAAATGCACTGATGGTTTGTCAGGAGATTTATTCGCTATATAAAGGGAAGACTCTCGTTAATCTATACTTTAGTTCTTCATAAAACTTCATCGTAAAATGTTTAACCCTCTAGTGCACAAGAAAACCAAATTAAATAAAATACTACTTAAACGAAAGGAAATGGATAAAAAACAAACTTTTGTTCTAGCAGTTTGTATAATTTTTGTTTATAAGGGCGCAGGAGGCGAAAAATCCTTTGATGCAAATTTGCATCATTGCGCATTTAGCTGTAAATTAAAAATCTAAAATTTGTATACTTTAATAGTGATTTAAATGGACAATGTTTAAGTTTCTTTTTAAAAACCAACGTATTATTTATTTATTGTTTATGAAATTATACATTTTTTTTTAAAAAAAAGATAACATTTTAATTTTGTTCATTTTTATGAAATTTTACAAAGCAGTTTTTGGTTTTTGTTAGACATAAAGCTATGTTACACTTGCTACAAATAAGTTGACTTTGGCCCTTACAACCCGGCAGCTTGCATCTTACCCTATTTTCTTGGAATTCCGGTAAGTGGTCCACATGATCGTGCCTGATATCTACGGATATCAGCTGATGCTGGACCTCGTTTTTGCTTTTGGACATGCAATCTTTCGACAGAAGGTGAATCGTTGGTTCTTGGACGTTTCTGTTTTGTGTTTATTTTTAGAAGTGTCAATGCCAGATCTTTACGAAATTTTAATAGTGTATGAGTCGTATTCTCTGTTGCTCGCTTATATAAAAACCAAGCATTTGTAACTGCTAGGTCCAGTAGATGGTAAACTAAACGCATATACCATTTTCTGGTTTTCATTTTGATTCGGTTCCGCCCCATCATGCTGTCTAAGAGATCAACACCGCCCATATGACGGTTGTACTCTTTGACAATCGCTGGGCACTTAACCATAATCGACTTGCGTTCCCGACGGTCGAATCTGCTAATATCATTTTCTGGTTCCACGCCAACGAATGAGGACAGAAGAGTTACGTTCTTATTATCTTTCCACAGGACGTTTGCGAGCTCTAAGCCTTCAAAGTCAGCAACGAATTGAAATGATGATCCTCTAGGACATTTTTTTATTTCTTGATCAGTTGGTAATTTACAATTTTGTATCCTATTTCGTCTGACTGTTCCAACTGTATGTATGCCCTTTTTTCCTAAATAAACAAGCAACGGGATGCCAGTGTAATAATTGTCGAAGTAAACTTTATAGTTACATCCATTTGGGACATTTCGTAATAGTCGTACAACAACGTTGGCAGAAGCTCCTAGATCAGGCTCACTTGGCAAACGTTTATGCGGCAAATTGTCTTGGCCTGTATATATTTCAAAATTATATGCAAAACCTGATACTCCGGAAAGTACAAATAATTTGTAGCCCCACTTGTGTGGCTTTGCAGGCATATATTGTTTCAAATGATGCGAGGCTTTACTTGCGCACATTTGTTCATCAACAGATACGCGTTCTTCTAACGGAATGGATGAAAATTTTTCATTTAAACAGTCTACCAGTGGCCGAATCTTGTATAATTTGTCGTAACAAGGATCTGTTTGATCGGCAATGAAATTGTTATTATTGTTTAAATGAAATATTGATCTATCTTTTCAAATTTTTTTTGAGGCATGCATTCCTTTACACAGTCCAAACCAATTTGGCTGTCCCATAGAAGGCGAATATTGGAGTAGTTCACTATTGATGACAAAATTAGGATGCCCATAAATTGGTAAATATCAGCTTTTTTCCAAAATAAAGCTCTCTTCAATATTTTTTTGCTTCGCATACAAATTAGATTCCTCAACTATATGTTGTAAAATGTCTTTATAAAAGAAGTAGTTGAAAAATTGGAATGGAGTCTAAAAGTTCTTTATAAATTCCGGCAAATCGGTATTTCCTCCAAATTTTATTTCGTCTTCACTGACAGAAAATTTAGTTTTTTTTCCAGACAATATGTCTGCATTCCTCTCGTGTTAAGAAATTTGTGGCACCAAGTAGATTTTCCGGAATTTCTGGAGCTATATTTTCAGTTACATTTTCATCTTCACTATTCAAGTCGTCCATGATATCCACAATATTTTCATTGCCCAGAAGGTGCTCTAGATCTTCATTATTTAGAAGCTTACCTTCCATAATTTCATCTTCATCATCGGAGTCGTCTAATTCATCTTCATCCAACAAAATACGGAGAATATCCTCCTCTAAAAGTTGTTTTCTTGACATATCCTGAAAATTCGTTAGATACGAATTTTTTTTTATTATCACTTAAATGCGCAGTGATGCAAATTTGCATCAAACCTTTTTTTAAACACAGCAAGGTACTTACCACAAAAAAACAATAAACACTATTAGATTTTAATAAAAAAGAGTGTAACTTATGTAAAAATCACAACTGTTTAATAAACTTGTTGAAATGAATTAAATTTTAAGGTCAGAAAAACACACTGTTTCATCTACGCACAACAAACTAATGAGCAGACACTTCAAAATTGCACAATAATTCAATGCTGCTATAACCGTACTTCAAAAGCAGAGAAAACGACGCCTACTTAAATGGAGACAACATATAACAAACATTTACACAAAACTGTTTTCAAATTTTGAAACTAGGGACATATTTTTGGTATGACTCAAATTTGCATCACGGCGCACTAGAGGGTTAAAGATGAGAGATCTGAAATCACTTTGGTTGATTTCCAATTTTGTCATGGCAATCAGAGTGACATTTACATTAAGGAGTTTGAATTCATGTATGGGGGAAGCGTTGCACCCAACTATTTCCATTTGAGTCCCCCCTTTGACGGCAGAGAACTTACTAAAGAGGGACGGAAGAAGAATGCTTACTGTCAAAATCATGTAAATGGGTTAGAGTGACAGAGTGGAAACATAAGTTATGTTAATGTGGGCGAAGTAATTTCTCCATTGAATAACTATAAAGTAAATACATTTTTATTTTCGGCAAAGCAAAGAAAGATTTTATACTCAAATATACCAAAACAACTGTTATAAACCTGGAAAATAGAATCAACTTTAAGAATTTACCAAACTATATATACTTCTTGCATTCTTCATAATGATATGAGATGTCAATGTGCTGTCAACGTTTATTTGTTTAATGAGAAAAATGATCATCAAATAGAAAACTTTATACTCGATGAAATAGAATACTTAATATAAAAATTATTTTCTTTTTTCATATATGAATATATATATATATATATATATATATATATATATATATATATATATATATATATATATATATATATATATATATATATATATATATATATATATATATATATATATATATATATATATATATATATATATATATATATATATATATATATATATATATATATATATATATATATATATATATATATATATATATATATATATATATATATATATATATATATATATATATATATATATATATTAGGGGTAGTCTATTTTTGTAACACCTACTTTACATGGCATAACACGATGAGGAATAGTAAAAAAATGATAACTGCGTTTTTAGTTTTTCGATTTATTTCAAAAACTTCACGCAGAATTTAAATTGAAAAAATTCATATGTTATATGCAAAGAACAAGAAGACAAATTTTGATTTAGAAGCAATAAAACTAATTTAAGTACAAGACAAATACATTTTTATAGTAAATATATGTGGCATCACTGTTTTCATACCAACTACAACTTATGTACCAAATACTTGGTACCTGATACAAAAGTCCCACTTGGTGAACAAACAACTTTTTATCTCCCCTTTTTACATCGATCGCCGGCGCTGACAACACGTAATTAACATCACAACATAAAAGACACAAACTTAGACATACAAAACTTAAATTGTTAAATAAACTAGTTTTAAAATAAACATAATTTCTATTGGAAATAAAGAATAGCCAAATTGGTGACCCCGTGACGTTCGCATTAACATTTTTATATTTTTTTCAATCGAACATCGCCCACGAGCCCCGCCGTTTAATTTGACGACAACAGCGCAATGAATGACAGTGGCACATCAACGGCAGCCTCTACAATAGCCGGTAACGACAATGAGGTTCACGCGCCTCACGTTGGAAATGTGTCCGTAGTGTATGCCAGGTTGCCTGTACCACAAATATCGAACACTAACGTTGAAGCGTGGTTCACGACGATGGATTTTTGGTTCACAGCATCCGGCATTGTGGCAGACAAACAAAAAACGGCTACTATACTCGCAGCGTTGGACCCTAATGTGATTTCTCAATTGGCAGAGGTAATCGCAACGCTCCCACAAATCGACAGGTATGCGTACATAAAAGCAAAAATTATCGAACATTTTGCCGATAGTGAACAGCGTCGCCTGAACCGCCTTTTGTCTGACCTCCCTCTTGGTGACAAGAAACCATCAGAGTTATATTTCGAGATGAAGCGGGTCGCCGGCAACACGCTAGGGGACGCGGCTTTAAAAGGGTTATGGACGAAACGACTGCCGGAGTTTGCCCAGCCTGTCGTAGCAGCTTCATCTGGTACTGCGGCAGAATTCACAAAAATCGCTGACTCAATTATTGACGCAGTGTCATCCTACCAGGTAAATCGAGTGCAGGAGACGCCTTCAAATGAAATTAGCCAGCTGCGAGTGGCCGTAGTCGAATTAGGCAAAAAATTCGAACAGCTTTCTTCGCGCTCCCGTTCTCGTAGGTCAGCGACTCCACGCAACCGTTCTAAGTCTCGCCCATCTTACTCCAGCAACTCAACAGGAGATGAATGTTGGTACCACAAAAAGTATGGACGCGATGCACAAAAATGTCGCAGTCCCTGTCGACATAAGAAGCGTGTCTTCCAAGAGTCCACTTCGGGTTCTTCATCATCTAGCCAGTGACTTGGTGGGCAGGTGAAGGAACTCTGCGAAAATTCCTCCACTAGATGCCAAATCTTTCGCCTGCAAGTAAAAGACAAAAATTCCAACAAAAACTTTTTGGTAGACAGCGGCGCCGATGTTTCCGTCCTGCCACTGACTTCCAAATCCTTTGATGTCCGCCCGACTGCCGTCATGCTGTACGCCGCTAATGGTTCCCCCATTAAGGTTATAGGAGAGAAGCGCATACGACTTGATCTTGGCCTGCGCCGTGATTTCCTCTGGTCATTCGTCATTGCAGACGTGACGTCACCGATCATCGGCTCGGATTTTATAAAATTTTATGATTTACTTATAGATTTGCGGCGCAACCGACTCATCGACAACGTTACTGGTCTTGTATCCCAACTTACTTCATCAACAATTTCGGGCCCTGCTGTCATCAGGACATTCGATACGACAGAACCCTTCGCAGACATTTTGAAAACATTTTCTGATGTTACTCGACTTTCTCCATATGGTTCAACGACAAAATCAACCATTTATCATCGGATAGAGACGACAGGTCAGCCTGTTTTCTGCCGTCCCCGACGTCTTTCACCGGAGAAGCTAGCCGCGGCCAAAAAAGAATTCGAGTTCCTGATGAAAGCTGGTATTTGCCGACCGTCTAGCAGCAACTGGTGCAGCCCGTTGCACTTAGTTAAAAAAAGTGACGGGACTTGGAGGCCATGCGGCGATTATCGTGCTTTGAACGCCCAGACGTTACCGGATCGTTACCCGTTGCCATATTTAACCGATTTTACAACAAATCTGCGAGGTAAGAAAATATTTTCAAAAATTGACCTGCAGAAAGCGTTCCACCAAGTGCCAATTCATCCAGATGATGTCCCAAAAACGGCCGTAAGTACTCCGTTCGGCCTATACGAATTTAATTTTATGACGTTCGGCTTATGCAACGCCGCCCAAACGTTTCAGAGGCTTATCAACGAAGTCTTGAGAGGTCTAGATTTTGCCTTTCCATATATCGACGACATTTGCGTTGCATCGTCTTCAATAGATCAGCATCGTCAAGATCTGGCAGAGGTTTTTCGTCGCCTTCGGGAAAATCATCTTGCTATTAACCTTAAAAAGTGTGAATTCGGCAAAAACGAAATTAAATTTCTGGGTCATCTGGTCAATGCTGATGGTATTCGTCCCTTACCTGAAAGAGTAGCCGTAATACAAAATTATCCGAAACCTAAAGTGGCCCAAGAGCTAAAAAGATTTCTCGCTATGCTCAACTTTTATCGGAAATTTTTACCAAAAGCAGTTTCATACCAAATGCTTCTGCAAAATTTAATCATCGGCAACAAGAAAAACGATCAAACACTGCTTGTTTGGTCTCCGTCTACAGAGGATGCATTTGAGAGATGTAAACGCGAGCTTGCGAATGCAACATTATTAGCACATCCTGCGGCTGAAGCAGAACTAGCAATCTACGTCGATGCGTCCGATGTGGCTGTTGGGGCAGCCCTGCATCAACAAATTAACAACTGTCTACAACCTCTCGGATTTTACTCCGAGAAATTTACAAAAACACAGCAGAACTATTCAACATATGACCGAGAATTAGCCGCAATGTACCAAGCGGTTATTCACTTTCGATATATGATTGAAGGCCGATCCTGCTACATCGTCACAGATCACCGTCCACTTATTTTCGCATTTCAGCAAAAACTCGAAAAAGCTTCTCCACGTAGAATACGGCAGCTTGATTTTATCAGCCAATTCACCACTGATATTCGACACACTCCTGGCTTAGAAAACGCTGCTGCTGATGCACTTTCGCGAATCGAATCGATTACCAACATAGTGGACTACTCTCGCATAGCAACTGCACAGAAAAACGATGAGGAGCTTCAACAATTACTTCAAGGTTCAGGTATGCAAACGAATTCGCTGAAACTAAAATATTTTTCCATCCCAGGTTGCAACGAACAGCTGGTTTGTGACACAACAACGACAAGAGTTCGCCCCTACATTTCGAAAGATTTTCGTAAACAAATTATGTCATCTCTTCATAATTTGTCGCACTCAGGCGTCCGAGCTACCACTAAGCTGCTCACTGCCAGATTTTGTTGGCCGGGGATTCGAAAAGACGTAGCAAACTTTGTCCGAAGTTGTCTGCAGTGCCAAAGGTCCAAAATTCAGCGACACACCCGATCTTCACCTGTCAAATACGATCCTCCAAAAGAACGTTTCGAGCATATAAACATCGACATCGTCGGTCCGTTCCCATTGTGTGATGGGCATCGATACTGTCTAACCATTATAGACCGTTTCACACGTTGGCCGGAAGCCATTCCTATACCCGATATGTCAGCTAATACTATCGTCAAAGCTCTGTTGTCTCAGTGGATTTCTCGATTTGGTGTTCCTTTACGAATAACTTCGGATCGTGGTCGTCAATTCGAATCCTCAGTATTTGCAGAGTTGGTCAGTACAATTGGTGCAACTCATTTACGAACCACCCCTTATCATCCACAATCGAATGGAATCATTGAGAGGTTTCACCGAACTTTTAAAGCATCAATCTTGTGCACTAATCCTGCAAATTGGGTTCATCATTTACCCACAATTCTACTTGGTTTGCGAGTTGTTTTTAAACCAGATATTAATGCATCGCCAGCGGAATTGGTTTACGGTTCAACCCTTACAGTTCCTGGTGAATTTTTCGATCAAACATCAATGAAGCATAACATCAACGACTTTGTCTCCGAATTTAGAGCATCGATGCAAAAGCTCAGACCAGCCGATACAGCTCATCACTCCACGCCTCGAACATTTATCTCGAAGAACCTTCAAGCATCTTCACACGTATTCGTCCGAAACGATTCAATCAAACCTTCACTGACACATCCATATGATGGTCCTTTTTTGGTTGTAAAAAAATTCCAAAAAAATTTACAGTCCTGATACGAGGTCGTCATAGCAACATCAGTATTGATCGTTTAAAACCTGCCTTCGTGTCAAATTCAGATCTCGAGGAGTCAGTTTCTCAACACATTACACCTGATATTTCTACAAATGTACCTAATAATAAGCCTAATCTACAAATTGATCTCAAATCAAATCTTACTTCATCAGATTCCAGCTCCGCTACTAATTTATCACCTGAAGTACCCCGACCTCAAACGACTACAAGTGGTAGACGGGTCACGGTCCCTCTAAGGTTCAGGTGAGCTTTCTCCGCGGGGGGAATGTTGTGGCATCACTGTTTTCATACCAACTACAACTTATGTACCAAATACTTGGTACCTGATACAAAAGTCCCACTTGGTGAACAAACAACTTTTTATCTCCCCTTTTTACATCGATCGCCGGCGCTGACAACACGTAATTAACATCACAACATAAAAGACACAAACTTAGACATACAAAACTTAAATTGTTAAATAAATTAGTTTTAAAATAAACATAATTTCTATTGGAAATAAAGAATAGCCAAATATACGTTTTAGTTCATTATTTAATTAATTTTTATATTATTTGAGATAAACTTAAGATTTAAACTATATTCAGATTTACAAAAAGGTTAAATTTCCTGAATAACTTTGATGGCTCTTTCAGCGCAAATATTAGATCTTTTTAAATTCAGAATGGCAGAATCTTCCTTTACCCAGTGTTTTAGAAAACACTTATGCGCAGTTCCGAATTGCTTGACGGATTTTTCCAATTTTTCAAAATCATTGTTATGAAAACGGTGATCCGAGAACCAAACATCATACCATGCGCTGCATATGAATTGGCAAATTGGCAAAAGTTGTATTCTGTGTTCCGGTATTAGTATGAACGTTAAAATCGCTAGAATAGCTCTAGAATTCCATCGAGCGTTGCTGAGCGCTGGTAAAACTCTAAATTTTATGTATGGGAACTTGTTGCTTACTTCATAATATTTAAAATATTGCCCTATTTCATACAAAAATTGCATGTCATCACGCCATTTAATAGATCTTAAGGTCAACTTTTCTTCGTTTTGTTTGTAGTTTTGTTTTAGGTTTTCGTAGTTCATAATCAATTCGGTAAATATGTCATAACTGATGTTTGGCGATGTCGACTTTCCACTTAGTAACTCATTCATCACATGCTTCAAAATTAAATCTAATACATGATGTTGGCATCCAATATACTGCGGTGGGGACAAATGTTTTTCCTTAAAACAATTCTGCAGTAAACGAACAACTCCACTTTTAACCCCTGTATTAACGTTTGTTGTGTCACTAACAATCATTTTTATGGAATTCCAAAGGTTAAATTTATCCAAGACATTCCTTATTCCTTAAAAAAGTTATAGAAAGTTAATTAATGCTCTAAAAATATATTATTAAATAGAAACCTTCAAAAATTGACAAACTTTTCCCGTTTTCAAGAACCATTGCCGCTACTCTTACTTCCTTATGTTGACGTGTTGAGCGCCACTTTATTTAAACACGAGGTGCTTTGAACATTTTTTCTTGAAAGGGCAGCTTTGGAGGGATGCACATTAACTGCTTTAGCTGTCGTGTACCCAACTTCTCCATTTGTAGTTGTTTGGAGTTCATACAACTTTTTGTCCTCAGTTCCTAGCCAGACACCATTTAAATCAGTAATATCACATAATTTGTTGAACGTCATTGTAACATTTCTGCCATCCGGAAATTTTAAAAATGTTGAATAATCATTTAAAACTTTTGTTATCTTCCGTTCTGCAGCTATACGTGTTATGCTCGGAAAGTTTAGTTTCGACCACAATACAATCATTTCGTTTGTAATAATCTGGCATCTTTTCTTTTTAAATTTCTCCGTTTTTGCTAATTCATTATACCTTCCTATAATCACGGTCTGCTTTGGAATCTTACACAATTCACTAAAGGGTTTTTCAATGTTATTAATTTCTCTTCTCTTATTCTTAGATTTTTCAAATAATATTAAATTGTTTTCCCATTTTTTTTGAATTTTTTAAAACTTCAGCACCACTTTTTTTAAAAGACATTGTTAATTAAAAAAGACACTTTCACTCAAGCCGCCACGTACTGAATGAGAGATCGACAGCTAAATAAAAGCAACTGGCGCGACGCTTATACGAAGTTTAATATACGAAGTTAAAATACGATGAATAACAGAAGAAGAGCAAAACAAAACAGACACAAAGAAAAGAACATAATCTCATATGGTGTTTTTTCTTGGCATATGTATGAAATTTGCATACGAATTTTCAATTTAAATTCTGCGTGAAGTTTTTGAAATAAATCGAAAAACTAAAAACGCAGTTATCATTTTTTTACTATTCCTCATCGTGTTATGCCATGTAAATTTTTTTTTTCAAAAAATGCAAAAAGTTGTACCCCTAATATATATACCACACATACTTGTATATACACACACCACACCAAAAAAACCAACGTTATCAATTTAAAAACGAAATAAATAAAATTATTTTTGTGTATTCACATTTATTTAAATATTAATTAAAAATAATAATAATAATAAATGATTGTTACAAAATAAATAAATGATTGTTAGAATAAATAGTTTTCATTTATACATATAATTCTTATATTTAAGACATCTTATTTATTTAGAATAAAATCTGCAGTGGTTGTTAGTCTTCTCTCGGTTGGGCATATGTAATATAATCCTCATAGCCTTCGAATAGATCTCTGCTCCTTTCGATTGGTCGTCTGTTTTCTTGGCGTTGTTGCAAATTTAAATCTTTTCTTAACAGCTCCCTTATAATTTTCTGTACAGATCCAGACATATTAAATTGTTTAGCTCTTGCAAGGGGACACGGCATCATTTGCTCCACTGATATCTTCCTCGTCTTCTTCTAAAAGGAATGGTTGAGCATTTGGAATGTTTCGGCTTTCATAGCTTCTTCGTTGTAATCAAACACAACAACAACGTTATCTGGTCTATCTTATATATGTATGTTTTAAGCGTCTTCAATAACGGTTTTTCCTCGTTCTCTCCACTGATATCTTCATCGTCTTCTTCTCAAAGGAATGGTTGAGCATTTGGAATGTTTTCGGCTTCCATAGCTGTTTCGTTGCAATCAAACACAACAACAACGTTATCTTGTCTATCTTCTATGGTATGCTTTCATCGTTCTCAATAACGATTGGTTCTACTTTTTTATTTTCAATTAAGACCCCTAGCTCTTCTACACTTTCGTCGTCATACATGACGATGAATCCTCGATTTACGAATTCATTACTAAATCTAAACTCCATGTTTCACACACACACACAACAATCACCGTGTTAGCGGAAAATTTAAAAAAAAAAATGTCCAACACCCCTCAGTGCACCTTTCAAACGTGACACAAGCCACAATTTTCACATACATTAAAAATCAAGTACATTGTCACTTGAAAATCCAAAACAGGGAAACAAATTGTCAAACCCAAAAAATAACATAATTCTAGCGACAGGGTTACCATAACAATGTCGATAGAACAGACGAGCAAGTACCCCTACACCACACAAGCATTTTTCGACGGAAAATTTCTAAAGAAAGGTTCAGTACTCTAACGAATTGAAATTAAAAAATTAAAGATCTCTGAAATATCGAACACACAAACGCACGCATATACATAAACACCGTGTGGACGGAACAATTTCCAAAAAAAAAATGTCCAACACCCCACAGTGCACCTTTCAAACGTGTCACAAGCCACAATTTTCACATACATTCAAAATCAAGAAATAACATAATTCTAGCGACAGGAGTATCAAAACAATGACGATAGAAAAGACGAGCACGCACCCCTACACTACACAGGCGTTTTTTGACGGAAAATTTCCAAAGAAAGGTTCAGTACTCTAACGAATTGAAATGAAAAGTTAAAGATCTCTGAAATATCAAACACACAAACGCACGCATACACATAAGTACCATGTAGACGGAAAAAATCCAAAGAAATGCTCAGAACTCTAACGAACATAACAGAACTCTAGCACACACACAAAATGAACATACGGGATTTTCTATCAGACAGCCAAAAAATAAATTGGGTTTTTAAAAACAATGACGACAAAACATATGAACACGTGAAACCCTGAAACGAAAATTCTAAAACAATAACTTGAATACTTCTAAACACAAGAACCATGTTGACGCAAAAATTCCAAAGAAAGGCTCAGAAAATTGACGAATTTTACCAAAGAAAAAATGAACGATCGCTAAGATACCACATACATCCAAAAGCACCGTGTTGATGGAAATATTCGAAAGAAAGGCTCAGAACTATGACGATCGCTGAAGCAATGACTTCACACTCACTTCCCAAGCTAATAAAAATTTATTATCTAAGACTATCTGAAAACTACATAGGATTTTCCTATACCCAAATAAAAAAAGGGACAATCACGTACTCATATCCAAGGGAATAAAAAATTTATTATCTTGGACTATCTGAAAACCACATTGGATTTTCCTATTACCAAATACAAAAGGGTCAAATCACATAGTCATATCCAAGCTCATAAAAATTAATTACATAGGATTTCCTAGTACCAAATACAAAAAAGGGTCACACCACGTACTCATATCAAAGCTACTAAAAATAAATTATATAGGATTTCCTATATCAAAGCTCATTAAATCTGATTAATGTGCTTTGACCTGTCAGTCATTATCCAGTCCCCGTATCTCCATACTACTAAGGATAAAACAATTTTATCAGTATATATTAATAAAACACAGACTATTTAAGATATAGAGTTCAAATTTATTCCA
This sequence comes from Hydrotaea diabolus, assembly GCA_963513945.1. Taxonomy (NCBI): domain Eukaryota; kingdom Metazoa; phylum Arthropoda; class Insecta; order Diptera; family Muscidae; genus Hydrotaea; species Hydrotaea diabolus. The sequence goes on along the minus strand of OY740716.1, from coordinate 101,169,706 downwards.
GGTGTACTGACCACCACGAGCCCGTGTACAGCGATCTATTTTTTGGACACCAATTTTCCACCACCCTCACATTTTGACCAGAACGTTGGCAATTTCGAGTTGGATGTTGTCTCTGAGCTCGTCTAAAGTTATTTGCATAAACCAATGACTTGATGTGACCCCATACAAAGAAATTTAATGGCGTTAAATCGCATGAACGATGTGGCCATACGACCGGACCTTTTCTTGAGATAACACGTTCACAAAATTTGCCTTTCAGTAAATCGATTGTAACTCGTGTTGTGTGGCTAGGGGCACCGTCTTGTTGAAACCTCATATCGGCGATGTCAAGCTGATCCAATTCTGCACAAGAATAATCTTCTAACATGGCTCTCCATTAACGGTAACAACGATTGCTTTTATCGACAAAAAAACGTCACAATCACACCTCCAGCATGAAAACGACACCACACAGTAATTTTTGCTGATGCAATTGTGTGTCTTGAAGCACATGTGTGTATGTTGCTGTCCAATAACGCATAATTTTTTTATTGACAAAATCACGCAGCCAAAAATGAGCTTCATCGCTGAAGATGATGAAAATTGGATTAAGCGCTCTTAAATTTGCGACCACCGAATCGGTAGAAACTTTAAATGATTTTCAAACGTTACTCGTAAGTAAACTTTACATTATGATGAAAATGTTGACTTCGACTAACGTTTTGACACTGAAAGGTCATTTAAAATGTTTGAGGGTGCGTTGACATAAAGATACGAAACTGCTATGTCCTATTGAAAAAAACCGTTACGTACCAAAATTTTTCTTTTTGCTCGAAAACTTAACTTAGAGGTTCTTTATATTCGAATAAATGGCTGCTATAATTTTTTTTATTTTTTGGTTTTTGTGCTTTTGGGAGGAGTTGAAAATTTTAAAATCGCAAACAAATTAATTTGTGGCTTTACTAAAAGCCTTGCTGCTCTGAAACGGTTTGACTGATTTATACGAAATTTGTGTCATGTGAAAAAGACCAATTTTACGAATTTATTTTTTTAAAAAAAATGTTAAAGCTTTTTTTTAAATTTTGCCAAATTTGCGCATAAGTCTTACTAATCCAAAACATTAGATTTTTAGGAAAGCCATAATTGCAGAAGTTATGGGCGAAACACTGGTGTTGATCGGTAGTCACACAATCATTTTTCAATGTCCATCTATTTTTGTAATCAAAGTACAGGTACAATGTTCCGACTAACGCCGAACTCTAATGAATTAGGAACATATCTGTCCACGTTTTGGTATACCTTGCGCACAAAGGTACTTCCTTAAAGATCATTAAAATAGCCATTTAAAATTTTAACACCAAAAAACACTATAGAAAAAGTGATAGCAGCCATTTATACGAATATAAAGAACAACTTTATAACGTTTTTAAGCAAAAATAAAAATTTTATTACTTATTAAATATTTTGACCCAACTTTTAGAAAATAAAAAGTCCCTTTTGCAATATATAGTGATTTTAAATGTATTTGAGTTTAGCCCTTTTAATAATTATGCTGTGTTTTAGTACAAAGACATCTTCAATATGTATATATTACCAGGGTTGTAAAAGATTATCTATTACGTAGTAAACTAATCGACTTTTTGTTTCAAAAGTTGAGAAAGTCGTGATCGACTTTTGTGTCTGATTTTAATCAAATAATCGAATTTTGCGTTCCACTTTTTGCTACCAGCTGAACAAATATTTTTACCCTGCAACACACTGTGGGAAGAGAACAATCGTGACTGCCATGCTAATCGGACACATAGCGGAGATCCGCATTCTACATTTACAATTACCCTGCGCCAAATAGTTTCGTGATATTCTTTGCATACTTAAAAAACCAACAGAAAAAAGACTAAGAAAATTATAAATTAAAGAATGAGTGAGCTTGCTGCTCCAAATTCAAATGAACATTTTGTCAAAAACAATATAAACCAACCAACAATAAAAAATGTTACAAATATAGTGATCAATAGAAAAAGAGCAAACAATGACATATATGAAACGATGGCAAAACAACAAAAAAATATTTGCTATGCAATTCTCGATAATGACAAAGAGTGCGACGAAGAATGCATTGCGAAATTTGCAAAACACGTGCAAGACCACGTTGATCCAATAACATCAAGAAGAAACGTGCAAAGCAACTCTCATTCAAATAAATCTGTATCGATCAACCCAACAACAAGCAACATTACAAAACCTAAAACAAAGAACTCAACCAACATCGAGAGTACCGAAAATACAGCAAATGCTAGTAACAATAAACAAGTTGATGTACACTCAAATGAATTGATTAACTTTATAAAAAACGGAGTTAAAATAAGTGACTATAAAATAAAAGAGTTTCCAGATAAAACAACACTTTTTTGTCTTTACTGGACGATTACTCTCAAATAATGGCCTATTTAGAAAAAACAAAGACCAAATTATTTACTTTCACTCCACGACATGAAAACAAAGTCATTTTTGTTAAAAGGGCTCAGCGCTGATACTGACCCTGTAATAGTATACGAGGAGTTGTGTATACTCGTAGTCAAGAATTAAAACTTAAAATTCGTAAAAGTGAACCAATTCACAACAAAAAAAATAATACAAGAATAATATAATCTCCCAATCCATTCTAGTTCAAAATGAGCTAAAGAAAATCTTCATCGTTGTGTGAGATGGAAAGCCATGAGAAAACCAGAAATTCCTCAATGCAGGAAATGTCAATGTTTTTTCCACAGCGCTGCGAATTGTTTTTTGCCACCGAGATGTGTTAAATGCAATGAAACACATGGCATCGGAAAGTGTACTATAACTAGTGTGTCTGAAAATGAAAGAGAAAAGTTTTTTTGCGCCCTATGCAATAAACACGGGCATCCAGCATCATATAAGGGATGCGAAAAATATAATATAAGAAACTTCAAAAAAAAAGTTTCACACCAAGAAACAAACAAACCTTATAAAGCAAAGACTGAACAAATCAACAACTTAAGTAAATCCCAACATAACTTACGCTGAAATGGCAAACCATAATAACCAGAATAATAGCAATTCAATTCACCTAACATTAAAAAATCTATACTACTATGATACATAAACATCTTTAAATCAAATTAGAGACTTAATTTATGATGGAGACAATAAAAAAATCTCTTAATATAATAGAAATAAACGTAAATTCCTTGATAAAAATAGACAGAAGATCTGAAATGTATAACTTTCTAAATAAGTATATTCCAGATATTGTCCTAGTTAATGAAACAAATCTCAATTTTAGACATAAAATACATTTTAAAGATTATGAGATAATACGCAAGGATAGAATTAACACTAAGATGGGCGGTGGTAGCATTTAATATAGCAATGTACTAATAACATTTACAATACACTAAAAACCTTAGAAACGTGTATTATATATATTCCATTACTTGACAACAAAAAACTATTCGTAATATCTGCATACTACCACTTTGGTAACAACAATACGCACTTTAAGAACGATCTAAGTCGACTTTTTCAATTGACCTGCAAAACCCTGACCACTTTTACATAATCGCTGGAGATCTAAACTCTGGGGAAATACCCAGAGCAATCCAAAGGGAAATATATTAAGATAATGGCTCCAGGACCATGCTTTAAATTTCAGATGCAAATTGTTTGCATCTGTTACAATAGTTCCACAATATAACTACAGGAAAACAAATAGGAAGAAATTAACCAATAGTATTTTAAGGGAACTAGATGAGAATGATACCATTCCAAATAACAGAAACCTATCTAACTCCGAAATCGATTATTATTTGGCCAAACTGAATAAATAAATATAAGTAATTAAGTCGACGGAACAATTGGTTCTAAAATTCAAGGCATCGGACTCTACCGCTAAATTTATTAACCCAATCACAAAGAAATTGCAGAAGGAGAAAAGTAGAATTCTAAGTATAATAAAAAAATTTAATCGACTGGAATGTTTTTTGAATGCTTCTGAAATTAATTTTCTGAAAGCTAAGCTGAAGGTGACTAAAAAATTGATCCACGACAATATTGTGCTAACCTTTAACAAATATTTGCAAGACATATTATCAAGAATCGATCATAGAGAAGGTATGTTTGGTGAAATCAGAAAACAAATAAGAGCGATGCAACCTACCGACTTAAATATAATTAAGACTCCACAGACTCGCATCAATCCTAACGAACTCAGAATAGACATTATTAGCAAAACCTTTATAGTGGAAGATCAAGAACAAGTTATAAACATTATTGGCTCTTACCTAGAATCGGTTCAATCTCACAAAGAGATCGACACTGAAAATAGTTCGCAATTGGAAGTTGACATTGTTTCTCCAGACTTCCAAGATAAATTATGTATACGAATCTAATCAGTCAAAAATTACTATATTCAATGCTGCAAAAAGAGCTAATGAATTGAATGATTTTACTACAGAAAACTGTTTTGACACCAGAGATTCTATATTTAATATTTTCAATAACTTGAAAAAAGGTTATCACATGGTGTAGACAATATTCCTAATATTATTTTAAGGCACCATCCTGAGTCTATGATTCTCGAATTTGGTACACTGTTCAATAACATGCTCTATAACGCATACTTTCCGCATGCATGGAAAACTGCCAGACATAGTGTTGCCAAAAAAAAGTTAAACTTTCTTCTGATCCAAAAAACTTTCGTGCTTTTACCTTACTACCCAATATTAGCTCAGTTTTCGAAGCATAACATATGCTAACAATGTAACAAAATTTTGCCAGAAGAAAGAATTAGTGAGTACGTAATATGCAAATTCCTTGTTTACAGGCACATGCCTCGTCGATTTCCCAAAAGCTTTTGACAATGAATTTATACCAGGGTTGGTCTACAAACTTCTAACATATCAATTTTCTTTTCATTTAACTATACTTACTTATATATTTAATATGTTAAATAACAAAACCTTTTTATTCAGCAATTTGGAACATGTCAGTACAAAGAGATTCACCATTGTAAATGGCTTACAACAGGGAACAGTGATCGCACCGACACTCTTCAACTTGTTCATACATGAATTACTTAATAAAATGAAAACATAATATGATTCGCAGATGACATTATCATCTACCACGCAGATGATAAAGGTCAGAGATAAACGAAAAACTACAACGTAATTTTAATAATCATAGAGCAATACGCGTCCGATTGGAAAATGAAAATTAATTTTAATAAATGTGAAACCATACTTTTTCGTCCTCCTGTAGGAAAATGTAACTACAATGTTTAGCAACATTGGAAGAGTTTAGCATAAAGTCGCAAGGAAATATAACAATTCCAAATAAAGAAATAGTCAAATATTTGGGAATTAACCTGGACAAATTTCTACATTTGCATGACCACATCAATTTTCAGCTCATCAAAGCAAAACATGCATTTTCTAAATATAGATCTTTATTTTTTTCTAAATATATAAATACAAACCTTAAAATTATTTTAAACCAGTCAGTTATACGTCCTTTACTTACATATGGTTGCCAAATTTGGTTTAATATTTCCCCATCTTTTTGAAAGGAGATGCCTGACAAGTTGTACATCACTGAATATATCTCTTAGAAGCAATTACAAGCACTACATATCAAACAAAGAGCTTTATAGAGTATCAAAAATAAGTAGAGTTGATATTTTTTTTAATTCAACTTATAAGGAACGACATAATGAGAAGCACTGAATGCATCCAAAACAATTTAATTTTAGCTCCATATTATGTCAATGAGGAATACATAATCAACACTCTGCAAAGCGGTTATGTGCCTTCAGAGGCTTCTATGTACCTAGATAGAGAAGGATTTTTTCAAAACGAAATCGTCATTCCCATATTTTACCACCTCTATAGAAGAGCTAATACAAGAGCTATATAGTGCAAAGAGATTACCCCAGAAAATCGAAGTTTTGATACAAACATATACTCTCATACCTTGTTATACGGCCTAGATACGTTCCGATAATAGTGGCCGTAAAGAGAAACGCCGTAATACGAGGTAATTCATTTCATACAAATCCATAGTAACAGTAAGAGATAGGTTCTATTTTTTTCAAAAATATGTTTAATTCAAATTCAGTGGATAAATAAAAGCACTTAAATCGTAGTTTAAAAAAATAAGCCATAAAAACAAATAAAACATTTAAATGAAGTAATTAAAACAAAAATTCAAGAATTCATGTGTATAACTGTAACTTTAATGTTTATGGCATCCTTAACATTGTAATTATTCCACACCTCTTTTATTGAAGATCTATCATCACTTTAATTTATCACTAGCTGTAAAGTTTTGCGTAAATAATAGGCTTTGAAACCTGTAATGACTCCTTGATCCATGGGCTGGATCATAGCTGTAGTATTTTCGGAAGATACTACATTTATATTTACTCGCATATTTCAGATAGGTTATCAGGGTACCCTGGAGCATTATCCATAAGAAGTAAGGCTTTGTGGCTTAAATTTTTTCGTTGTAAATAGGCTTTTACTTCTGCACAAAAAGCTTTTTATGGGACTTCCATATAACAGGTAACTGTTTTCTGTCCAATCCTTCGAAAGCCCTCGGATATATAAACTAGCAATGGTTTTAGTTTAAAGTCTCCAGCGACGTTACTACCAAGCAACAAGGTTAGTCTCTCCTTGGACACTGTAACCAGGTGACATTTTCATCTTTTAAAATAAATGTACGTGCTGGCATGCGCTTCCAGTACATCCCAGTCTCGTCAACATTAAAAACCTGTTCGGGACACTATCCTTCAGTGCGTATTATATTCTTTAAAACCTCTGGATAGTTCTTTGCAGCAACGGAGTCGGCGCTTGATGATTCTCCCCTAAGTTTAACGTTATGCAAATTATGACGTTTCTTAAACTTGTCAAACCAACCATAGCTTGCAACAAAAGTTACATTTTGTGACGAAATATTGGAATTCTCCTTCACTAAAGATTCAAAGATACTTTTAGCCTTTTGCTGAATGATGATCTGACTCATAGCAATGTTTCTTTGGTTGTTATCCTCTATCCACAAATCTAATATTCTTTCCATCTGCTCCATAATGCTACATCTTTCACGGACCCGTTTCGAAAAATAAATTGTTTTGATTGACTGAGAATACGACTTTATTTTTTGTTTATTGTACCTTATTGTTTGAACTGTCGATTTCAGTAATCTTTTCGCCATTTTCTGAACGATGCAAGACATTGAGCTTATTTTCTAAAGTGAATGCCTTTCGTGCCTTTTTTTAGAATTTTCCATTTCCAAATTTGAAGTGCGTTTGGTGACCATTTTAACCTAATTTTGTTTTAATTTTATACATACCTATTAATTACTATTCAGAAAGTAAAGTACGTCTACTCACAATCATCACAAAAAAGAATCTGATGTAGCAACATAGGCATTTGCTTAGAAAACAACGAATGTTGTGAATATATATGTGTAAGATTTTATTTGCCTCTCACTCTTCGTTGAAAAACGGTGAATTCCCGATTATGTATTTTTGGCCGTATAACGAAGCAACCAAAAAAATAAATCAAACAAATAAATAATATTGGAAAATTATAAACTATTAGCAACGAAATAAAAGGTTACTTGGGAGCCCGTTTTAGGGACAGTATACTTACTCGTATATAATTATATAAGTAGTACATTTATGGGGAATATTTTTGGCTTAAATAAGCTGAACTTTATACGCGAACAAGTGCAACGTGGCCAAAATCCTCTGAATGGACCTCCGCGATATCCCAGTTGTGCCGAACGTCTTCTTGTTGATGTTTCTGGACTGTCCTGCACACTATCCACAACTCGTTGGATATTTTCGTCCGTGTGGACCGTACGTGGTTTTCCGGTACATGGAAGGTGTCTTACTGTACCATGTTGTCAAAAATTTCTAACCTAGCGGTTTATTGTTGGTCCTAAAGGTCCAGTACGCACATTAAAAATGCGACGATAAGCACGCCTCAAAACAATTGACTTTTGATTTTTAAAATAAAATTCAACAATTGCTGATCGCTGGTCTGTTGTGTAGTCTTCCATTTCAAATCCCCCAAGTTTGCTTCACAAAATTCTGAAATTAAAAATATAAAGATATTTAAGCTATTAAACATTCAAACCATAACTATGGTTTTGCGCCACCCTGTATCAAGACAACTGTAATATATATGTATATATGTGTTCATAATAGGGTTGTAAAAGTCGATTAGTCGACTTTAAAATAGTCGTGATCAACTTTTGCGTCTGATTTCAATTGAATAATCGACTTTTGCTTTGAGTTTTGCTACCGGCTGAACAAATATGTTTACCCCTGCAACCACTGTGGAACAGGGCATTATAAGTTAGTTTCATGGCAACTACTTGAGTTAGATCCACTTTTAAGTGTATTGATCGACTCAGAATCATCTAAAACTTCTTATTCCGTTAAAAGTCTCAGAATCACTAGCTGATTCGGTTTAACGATGTTTGTCTTTTCGACTGTCCGTCCGTCTGCTGTAGATCTAAACCTTGTAATCAACTATACGGCCCAATTGTTGTTCATGAAATTTGGTAGAAATATGTTTTTTTGAACAATGGACGGACGCTTTGGAATTTAGAGAAATTTGATTTAGCTATATCCCCACACATCTATTATGCAGGTGTTGTGTTTTTAGCTCTAGAAGCCACACATTACATCCAATCCTGATAAAATTTGGCACAAGTTATGTTTTGGACCAAGGATTTTCTATATAGAAATTGATTCAGAAATAGCTTCCACACATACATATGTACGTTCAACCGATTTTATGTCTTTAGCTCTAGAGTTCACATATTACATCAAATCTTGATGAAATTTTCATAACGACTGATTACTTAAAAATCGGGATATATCGGTCTATGTTTTGATATAGTCCCAGTTTAAAGGTCCCTCCAGATTTTACATACAACTGCTCTAGAACACCATTTATTATTGAACCAGTTTCAAACTGTGTCTATATGACCCATTTTTGAGGCAGTAAGGGCCCCAAACTGTAGAAACAGTTTTGGTGCCCGAAACACGGCATCCACATGGACATATGGGAGGGTGGCTATCTAATGAGAATGGTATTTTTGCACGAGGTCAATAATAAATTAATTTTTTGAAATTTGGCTACATTTGCTAACGGCCCAAGTGGTTCATACACCTGTTTCATTAGGCTTGTCTGCACATTTAAAATTTACGGTTGTTACGTCCAAATTTAGCTTTTTTACTAGTTAATAATTCTTCATGATTTGTCATTTGTTGCAACAATACGAGATATTTATCTGGGACCATATGAAGTATATATTCCTGGTGGACGATAAATTCTAAGACAATCTAGCCACGTCCGTGTGTCTGTTGAAAGCACGATAGTGATCAAACGAATCAACCTAGTATCCTGAAATTTTGTATGATAATGGTTTATGGGCAGAAGATGTAAATTGGGAAAATCGGATTAGGTGCTTAGCAAATAATAATATTTGCAGACATACAATAGTAAAAGTTTGGACGCATGGTTGCTGGAGTTTTTGGCTTATGTGGCCCAAAAACGTACTGCATAGTCGAATCGGGCGATCAATACATTTTGCTAAGCGACCGTTTGGCCCATGCGTCCGAGCCTAATCTCAGCCGATACTTTAAAATAAAAAAAACTATGTTTAGCTCATTTGTTTTATTTCGGTCTTTTGCTTTTACACATTAAACGGGGAATTAGCCGACTCAAGACCTCTTGTATCTATTTTTAAACAGAAGACAATTTTTTAACAAAAGAAAGAAAACCCGAACTATTTAAGACCAGGCTTTCACCAAACGAATGAGAACTACTGTTGTAAATCTTACTTTTCAAGTTTTCTTCACACAACTGCCACGAAAATCAATGTCAATTTGCCGTTTTGCTGAAAACTTGTCTTTTTATTTAAATATAGACACAAGAGGTCTTGAGCCGGTTAATTCCCTGTTCAATGCATAAAAAAATATTAATTTTGGTAGCAATGTTTGCTTTAAATTGAACACACATATGTATGTCCGTATTAACTACTTACATACTTATAAATATGTATGTTCAATTATTTTTGGGTTACAGGACCGAAACGTCCAGCAACTATACCCATTTTTGAGGTATTAACAGACGTCATTTTAACCAAAGCTTGTCCACGAAAAGTTATGAGTTGTACTTTAATCCCTTAAAGAGGAACTTTTTCCCCCTTTGGCGATTTCGCGCATTACAATCACAAACAGCTTATGGCGTTTAGCCATGATCATTTTATAAAATCTGCTCTCCGCGCTCGAAGAGAACGGTCGTTAAAAGAACTACTCTCGGAAAGTAATTCTAATAAAGTAAAATAAGCAGGGAAAGTGCAAAAATAAACTCAATTGTCGGGTAAATAATTATCTAAAATTGTTTGAATTCATTATAAGTATTACTTGTAAGGAATTCAAACAGTTTTTTGTCAAAATAAAATTTTAAGTTGAACAACAAATCCAGTTGTGTAAGAATCAGTGTAACAAAACAACCAAAATAAAAAGGCACGCACACAGCTAAACAAACTCACAGCTTGATGAGCCATCGTCTCACTCAAGAGTTAGAACAACGCAGACACTCTTTCTGACTGCTTCAACCAAATTCTCATTATGGAAAACATTAAGAAATACTAGTATGCCCACCGAAACGCAATTTCCAATACGCGACGCAAATGGCAAGTGGTCAATATCAGAAGAGGAAAAAGCCAATGTTTTTGCAAACCATCTGTCCCAGGTATTTCGCCTAAATCCTGCAAGTATCGACCTCCTTACACCTGATGACAAAATGTCTGCCGTAATTCCATTGTTTACTAACGCAAATGAAGTTCTGAATGTCATTAAAGAAACCGTGAATCCAGGTAAAGCACCTGGATATGATCTTATCACACCCAAAATGATCTTGGAACTTCCCTATATTGTTGTGAAGTTCCTGGCAAAATTATTTAACTCTATTTTGAGACATGGCTACTTTCCTAAAGTGTGGAAAATTTCTCTGATTCAGATGATTTTAAAGCCAGGAAAGGACAAATCAATACCTTCCTCATACAGGCCGATCAGTTTGCTTCCCTGCTTATCCAAATCATTTGAAAAAGTTCTTTTATCGAAAATAAAACCGTTCCTCGTGTCAAATAACATAATACCAGACCATCAGTTTAGATTCCGCGAAGGTCACAGCACTATCAAGTAAACCGCCTGACCCAAGCAATTGAAAAATCATTTGAACGGCGAGAATATTGCTGCGCCGCATTTCTGGATGTTGCTCAAGCATTTGACGAAGTCTGGCACTTTGGCTTGACCTACAAAATTTGCATATACTTGCCGGCAAATACGCATCGAATTCTTGAGTCTTACTTAGAAAACCGCAGATTCAGAGTCACATGTGGACAACACGTCACCGATGTCCGCGAAATACTAGCAGGTGTTCCCCAGGGAAGCGTCATGGGGCCTATCCTTTACCTTCTGTTTACCGCAGATATCCCTACCAGCCCAAACGTGCTAACATCTACTTTTGCCGATGATACCGCTATAATGGCCCCACATAAAAAGCAGGATATTGCATCTATGAATCTAGGTGTACATCTCAGACGAGTAGAATCTTGGCTCTCTGACTGGAGAATAAAAGTCAATGAGGCACTTCCGACGTTGAAGATAAACAATATCCCTTTTTCTCAATCTGATTATGTTTCATACCTTGGAATCCACCTGGATCGCCGACTCACCTGGGGAAGTCATATCGTAGCCAAGAAAACTCAACTGAAACTTAAGGTCCATCAACTTCACTGGCTCCTAAACGCGAACTCAAAACTAAGCCTTGAATATAAGGTCCTGCTATACAACAGTGCAATCAAACATATCTGGTTATACGGTGCCCAGCTATGGGGCAAAGCAAGCTCGAGCAATCTCGACAAAATACAAAGAGTCCAATCGAAGACATTGCGGCTTATTACCGGTGCCCCTTGGTATATGAGGAATGAAAACATCCACCGAGACTTGAAAATACCTCTCGCCAAAGAGGCAATTCAAAAAAGCAATATAAAGCACAAAGAGAAGCTCGAACGTCATGATAACATATTTGCTAGATAATTATTGTGCAGTCCAAGCTCTTTAAGACTTCGGAGAAACGAACGCCGTGTTTTCTAATTTGCACTTGTGCTTCATCCGTAAAGTAATCGCGAACACACGCGCCCGAAAGACTGTGTAGAATTCTTTTTTCTACGTCACGTGGCTTAAATGCTCTTATACGTGATCTATAAAAAGTCAATATCAATCGCGGACGAACACTCAAAAAAGACTGTGTAGAATCCTTTATTCTACGTCACGTGGCTTAAATGCTCTCATACGTGATCCTTAAAACAGTCAACACGAAAAAACCTACATAACCTAAATTACGTCGTCCACTCTGCTATTCTAGAGTTATCCGTTATACATACATAACTAGAGTTCTTCACTCTACATAATATCGCGAACACTCTGTAAATGACTGTAAGGGTCCTCTGGCCCTTATCACGAGGTTTAAGCCAAACTAGGTTTAAAATTCTCAGACATGTGATCCATACCAGTTATATACTATTTTGACCAAATTAATTAAAATTCCTGCCAATAAGCAGAGATCCACATTACAAGAAATCCATACTAGGATTCATTATTGAATTATACTTAAGATTCGTATACTTATTGTTAGGCTCCTTTGGAGCATATTCAATAATTCAAATAAAGCTTATATAAAAAAAGCATGCAAATTTTTAGGGTCCTTGCATTTTTCCCTGGCTATGTAATCCTAGTACATACTATGTATATGTGTATATTTGATCATGTTTTCTTTGCGCCAGCTTGCCATCAAATTATTTCAGATTCATTTGTTTTGACTTAGGTACAATTATTAACATGAGCAAATCCCTGGCGCAAAGTACATAAGAGTAGTACATGCATTATAAACAGTTCAAATAGAATCAAAGTTTTATTAACATCAAGTCAAAAAATTTGAATATTTATTTCGAAAATAAATACATATTTATTTCGAATCCAATTTATAGAAGTTTTTGTCAAAATCTATTAAATTGTGCGGAAAGTTACAGTAGTAATTCGTAAATGCAAATGCCGCATACATCTATTTTGTCTTTATATAACTTTTTGTCGTGTCGTTCTGAACACTATTTTACAAGGCATTTGCATATGCACACGAAATTCCCATTTTCGTAATTTCGTACATTTTGTATGGAAATTGACATGAGCTAAATTTGAAATTACATGATTTCAGCTGTCAACTTTGATACAAATTGTAATAGATTAAGAGACGAAATTCAATGCACTTGGCTTTCATTAGTTTATTCGAATGAGGCTTACAGCTTTCTATGCGACAAACAGCTGATTTGGTAGCCAGTAACTGTCGCCAGAACGACAAGTCGAAAGAAAGTGAGTGCAAGTGAAATGACGTAAGGATTTCAGTGCAAAATCGGTAGCCACTAATTATTTTCGTTCGCTCACAAACGTCAAAAACACTCACTTGTGTATTTATTGTCGTGTAGAGCAGAATTGCAGAAAAAAAATAAATTATTTAATACAAATTGAACAAAATGGAAAATAAATGGTAAGTAAACGATTAATTATGATATTTTAAAATAATTTTTGTATTTACATATGCACGTGTATCTATTTTAGCATAAAAAAGTCAACGCTTTCCCAGCTGCAAGCGTTGGTGGAATATATGGAGGAGAATCCACAGTTTGCCAGAGGAACGCCTGTCTTCGGAGGGTCAAAAATTTCCACAGAGGAACAGTGGCAAAAACTGGTCCTCAAACTTAATTCTATGGGACCCCCTATGCGTTCGGTTGTTGAGTGGAAAAAGGTGAGTGTTTTGCTTCTTTTTTTCTTTTCATGTATTTATGGGAGAACAATTTATTTACAGAGATGGGCCGACTTGAAGTCCCACACCAAAAAAAATAGCGGAAAATAAAAACAGTATGTTGCAAACTGGTGGTGGTCTGCATCGCCAACAGTCCTTATCGGCGCTGGAAGAGGCAATTGACCGCACGTTGTTTCTGTCCAAAAGTGCTGCACCTGTCGGCTCTCCATTTGGTTTGGAGAAAACCCCCCACAGAAACAACCAGGTCAATTGAATCCTGTTTTCAGAGCCTTATAAGCTCACCACCCAGAGGTGAAAAGGCTGTAGCGGTTGTCACACCTACCAGACAATATGATGTGCAACATCCCCCCGCTGCAGATGTGATCAGCCACCCCCAACAACAACACAGCCAGCAGCCACACACAGCTCAACAGCCACTCACAGCTCAACAGCCACATACACAAAGCGATAATGACGCAGATGTACAACAGCAGCGCAGCCACCCCAACAACAACACAGACAGCAGCCACACACAGCTCAACAGCCACATACACAACGCGACAATCAGGCAAATGGACAACAACAGCGCAGCCAACTCAAACAACAACGCCAACACGTCAATGTTGACGATGATATGCCTGGCTGTTCCTCAGCCAAGAAGAGAGCTAGCGAACAACTCTCTCTTATTCGTCGCCAAATAAGGGTGAGTGAGGAAGCCCTTTGCATTGCAAAAGAGCAGGCGAATGCAACACAAATGTTGGCTGATGCCACTCAGAGAATGGCAGATGCCGCTGTAGCTCAAGCAGAAGCTGCCAAAATAAGTGCTGATGCTGCCGTAGCACAGAATGCAATATTAGCAAACATGGCTGCAATAATAAAAGAACTGATAAAAAATAAATAAAAATTCATAAATTCATTTGTTTTATTTATAAATTTATTGCAATACCCCGCCGTATTGCCGCCGCTCTAGGTTCTACTACATCCTCCTGTACATCATCGTTAGAGAGATCTCCTGTGGAACTTCTGATGTAACTACGGGATCATCGCAACATTTATAGTGGATGCACATGTTGTGGAGAGAACAACATGCATTTATTATTTGTGTTGCTCTCTCGGGTTTATAATGCAACTCTCGAGAGCCAATGATGCACCGGAATCTGTTTTTAAGGACGCCGAAACATCTTTCCACCACGTTGCGAGCACGTATGTGCTTCTTGTTGTAAAGCCTTTCGGCCGCGTCATTTGGCTGCCTAAAGGGAGTCATTAGATATGGCTTCAGCTTATAGCCTCCATCTCCTAAAAATAAAATCAAGAACATACATATCGATCATTTGCGAGAATACCGTCATAACAGAAATCATACCCAGAATCCAAGTGTTTCGCTTGCCATACAACAAACATACGTATTTACACATTTCTTATGCACATACAATGTTGTGTACTTACTAGTTTGTGGGTATTTCCAGAACATTACTGCTGTCACGTAAATGTCTACGAGGAATTTCCTCATACTCTTCAATTTTATTCACAAAATGGACAGCAATTGACAAATTCATTTTGATAAAAGTTTGTTTGTTTATAACAAATTTATTTGTTTTGGTTGTCAATTTCATTTGGCGGAATGGGACAGAGTTGTATTTTTTATGTAACTATTTTTCAAACTTAAGATTCGTATACTTATTGTTAGGCTCCTTTGGAGCATATTCAATAATTCAAATAAAGCTTATATAAAAAAAGCATGCAAATTTTTAGGGTCCTTGCATTTTTCCCTGGCTATGTAATCCTAGTACATACTATGTATATGTGTATATTTGATCATGTTTTCTTTGCGCCAGCTTGCCATCAAATTATTTCAGATTCATTTGTTTTGACTTAGGTACAATTATTAACATGAGCAAATCCCTGGCGCAAAGTACATAAGAGTAGTACATGCATTATAAACAGTTCAAATAGAATCAAAGTTTTATTAACATCAAGTCAAAAAATTTGAATATTTATTTCGAAAATAAATACATATTTATTTCGAATCCAATTTATAGAAGTTTTTGTCAAAATCTATTAAATTGTGCGGAAAGTTACAGTAGTAATTCGTAAATGCAAATGCCGCATACATCTATTTTGTCTTTATATAACTTTTTGTCGTGTCGTTCTGAACACTATTTTACAAGGCATTTGCATATGCACACGAAATTCCCATTTTCGTAATTTCGTACATTTTGTATGGAAATTGACATGAGCTAAATTTGAAATTACATGATTTCAGCTGTCAACTTTGATACAAATTGTAATAGATTAAGAGACGAAATTCAATGCACTTGGCTTTCATTAGTTTATTCGAATGAGGCTTACAGCTTTCTATGCGACAAACAGCTGATTTGGTAGCCAGTAACTGTCGCCAGAACGACAAGTCGAAAGAAAGTGAGTGCAAGTGAAATGACGTAAGGATTTCAGTGCAAAATCGGTAGCCACTAATTATTTTCGTTCGCTCACAAACGTCAAAAACACTCACTTGTGTATTTATTGTCGTGTAGAGCAGAATTGCAGAAAAAAAATAAATTATTTAATACAAATTGAACAAAATGGAAAATAAATGGTAAGTAAACGATTAATTATGATATTTTAAAATAATTTTTGTATTTACATATGCACGTGTATCTATTTTAGCATAAAAAAGTCAACGCTTTCCCAGCTGCAAGCGTTGGTGGAATATATGGAGGAGAATCCACAGTTTGCCAGAGGAACGCCTGTCTTCGGAGGGTCAAAAATTTCCACAGAGGAACAGTGGCAAAAACTGGTCCTCAAACTTAATTCTATGGGACCCCCTATGCGTTCGGTTGTTGAGTGGAAAAAGGTGAGTGTTTTGCTTCTTTTTTTCTTTTCATGTATTTATGGGAGAACAATTTATTTACAGAGATGGGCCGACTTGAAGTCCCACACCAAAAAAAAATAGCGGAAAATAAAAACAGTATGTTGCAAACTGGTGGTGGTCTGCATCGCCAACAGTCCTTATCGGCGCTGGAAGAGGCAATTGACCGCACGTTGTTTCTGTCCAAAAGTGCTGCACCTGTCGGCTCTCCATTTGGTTTGGAGAAAACCCCCACATTGTAATAGATTTCGAGACGAACCCCAATGAACTTGGTTTTTTAATTAGCATTAACAGCCTAAGCCACGATGTCGAAAGAAAATGTAAGCGAACGAAAGCTATGCACTCACTCACTCTTCAAATTGGTAGCCACTATTTTTCGACTTGTCGTTCGCATGGCCTTACGTGTTGTAAATAGAGCCATTTAACAATTGTCAAATGATAAAGCTGCCAGATGAACAATTACAAACAAAAAGACGCCTAATTAAAAAAAATCGCTTATTCGGGAAAAAAACTTATAATTTGAAAAATAGTTACATAAAAAATACAACTCTGTCCCATTCCGCCAAATGAAATTGACAACCAAAACAAATAAATTTGTTATAAACAAACAAAATTTTATCAAAATGAATTTGTCAATTGCTGTCCATTTTGTGAATGAAATTGAAGAGTATGAGGAAATTCCTCGTAGACATTTACGTGACAGCAGTAATGTTCTGGAAATACCCACAAACTAGTAAGTACACAACATTGTATGTGCATAAGAAATATGTAAATACTTATGTTTGTTGTATGGCAAGCGAAACACTTGGATTCTGGGTATGATTTCTGTTATGACGGTATTCTCGCAAATGATCGATATGTATGTTCATGATTTTATTTTTAGGAGATGGACGCTATAAGCTGAAGCCATATCTAATGACTCCCTTTAGGCAGCCAAATGACGCGGCCGAAAGGCTTTACAACAAGAAGCACATACGTGCTCGCAACGTGGTGGAAAGATGTTTCGGCGTCCTTAAAAACAGATTCCGGTGCATCATTGGCTCTCGAGGGTTGCATTATAAACCCGAGAGAGCAACACAAATAATAAATGCATGTTGTTCTCTCCACAACATGTGCATCCACTATAAATGTTGCGATGATCCCGTAGTTACATCAGAAGTTCCACAGGAGATCTCTCTAACGATGATGTACAGGAGGATGTAGTAGAACCTAGAGCGGCGGCAATACGGCGGGGTATTGCAATAAATTTATAAATAAAACAAATGAATTTATGAATTTTTATTTATTTTTTATCAGTTCTTTTATTATTGCAGCAATGTTTGCTAATATTGCATTCTGTGCTACGGCAGCATCAGCACTTATTTTGGCAGCTTCTGCTTGAGCTACAGCGGCATCTGCCATTCTCTGAGTGGCATCAGCCAACATTTGTGTTGCATTCGCCTGCTCTTTTGCAATGCAAAGGGCTTCCTCACTCACCCTTATTTGGCGACGAATAAGAGAGAGTTGTTCGCTAGCTCTCTTCTTGGCTGAGGAGCAGCCAGGCATATCATCGTCAACATTGACGTGTTGGCGTTGTTGTTTGAGTTGGCTGCGCTGTTGTTGTCCATTTGCCTGATTGTCGCGTTGTGTATGTGGCTGTTGAGCTGTGTGTGGCTGCTGTCTGTGTTGTTGTTGGGGGTGGCTGCGCTGCTGTTGTACATCTGCGTCATTATCGCTTTGTGTATGTGGCTGTTGAGCTGTGAGTGGCTGTTGAGCTGTGTGTGGCTGCTGGCTGTGTTGTTGTTGGGGGTGGCTGATCACATCTGCAGCAGGGGGATGTTGCACATCATATTGTCTGGTAGGTGTGACAACCGCTACAGCCTTTTCACCTCTGGGTGGTGAGCTTATAAGGCTCTGAAAACAGGATTCAATTGACCTGGTTGTTTCTGTGGGGGTTTTCTCCAAACCAAATGGAGAGCCGACAGGTGCAGCACTTTTGGACAGAAACAACGTGCGGTCATTTTCCTCTTCCAGCGCCGATAAGGACTGTTGGCGATACAGACCACCACCAGTTTGCAACATACTGTTTTTATGTTCCGTTATTTTTTTTTTGGTGCGGGACTTCAAGTCGGCCCATGTCTGTAAATAAATTGTTCTCCCATAAATACATGAAAAGAAAAAAAGAAGCATAACACTCACCTTTTTCCACTCAACAACCGAACGCATAGGGGGTCCCATAGAATTAAGTTTGAGGACCAGTTTTTGCCACTGTTCCTCTGTGGAAATTTTTGAACCTCCGAAGACAGGCGTTTCTCTGGCAAACTGTGGATTCTCCTCCATATATTCCACCAACGCTTGCAGCTGGGAAAGCGTTGACTTTTTTAATGCTAAAATAGATACACTTGCATATGTAAATACAAAAATTATTTTAAAATATCATAATTAATCATTTACTTACCATTTATTATCCATTTGGTTCAATTTGTATTAAATAATTTATTTTTTTTTCTGCAATTCTGCTCTACACGACAATAAATACACAAGTGAGTGTTTTTGACGTTTGTGAGCGAACGAACATAATTAGTGGCTACCGATTTTGCACTGAAATCCTTACGTCATTTCACTTGCACTCACTTTCATTCGACTTGTCGTTCTGGCGACAGTTACTGGCTACCAAATCAGCTGTTTGTCGCATAGAAAGCGAACGAACGATGTCGTTCGACATCGTGGCTCAGGCTGTAATATTACATAATAACAAACCAAAGCGCATTACGAAAGTAAACACTTTTTAAGACAAATTTTACCAAAAAAATATATATATTTCGTAACAAAATTTTTTTATACGAGTATTGCAAATATGACTATAAACTTCAAATTCGCTTAGAAAATCAATAAATTTTTTTTATAGATTTAACGGTATAGCTTATTAATTTTTTTTGGACACATAACACCTTTTGGGTCAAATTGACCCAATACTAATAAGTAACGAATTTTTTCAAATAAAGAGTGTTTTTTTACAGTTTCAAATGATTAAATAATGTATTGTGCCATACCTTTCTAATCAGTGGTTTTTTCTTGAATATTCTTCTGTTTATATTTAGTTGCATTTGTAATTTTGTGCGAATAGTGTGAAATCGGTATATTATTTAGCAATGGCACAAAGAAAAAAGGTAAGGCTTATAATTTTGAAAGAAATTCCCTGTTTCTATAAACGTTTGTATAGAGTCTAAGTAATAAACAGATGGAACAGCTTCTACATGACGACGAGGATATTTTTAGTGAAAGTTATGACGATTTTGACAACAGTGAAGGGGAACTTCGTATAAATACTGACGAGCAGTACGAGTCGGATACATCAGCGAGTTCATGTCGCACCTTGTATAAAATTCTGTCTTTGGAAAATGTCCCTAATAAGATTCAATCCAAATCTGCGTCATTTATGTCAAAGGTTAAGTTTGTGCTGTGGCAAGCAAAGCCAGCCCCCACCACAAAAAAGTGCAAGAATGCGAAAGTGTCAAATACTAAATTACAAACCAAGACCAACCCGAAAAGCAACGTCCTTGGTTACGGACATCAAGTCATCTTTCGAACTATTTATTTCAAATGGAATAAAGAACATAGTGATTGAAATGATAAATATAAAAGGATCACAAATTTATGGAACAAACTGCCTATCTTGGGCTTCTCATCATGGCAGGAGTAATGAAATCCCATGGTGAAAGCTTAGCAAATTTATGGGACGATAAGAACGGGAGACTTATTTTTCGGTCAAACATGCCCCTCAAGAGATTCATGGAAATTTGCGCAAACTTGCGGTTGACAACTCTGTAGATAGAGCGGAACGTCGCCAGCGTGACAAACTTGCACCTATCAGGGATGTTTGGGATAAGTAGAATAATCAGCTAAGATTTTTTTACAACTCACATAGCAGTTGCACAATCGATGAGCAATTGGTTCCATTTCGGGGAAGGTGCAACTTCAAACAATACATTCCATCTAAGCCGGCAAAATACGGCCTCCAAATTTGGGCATTATTTGACTCTACAACCAAATATGCGTGGAACATGGAGCTGTATTGCGAGAGTTCCAGGAACACTCAACCTGAAAAAATCAGGGTATTTATTCTCCTTTTATATATAAATATTTTTGTGAGTTGTATGTAAATTGTTTTATATGTGTAAAAGTAGTTTTATCATCTTGTTCTGCAACTGCTGGGCCGAAACATAACTCTTGTAGGAACTGTCAGAAAAAACAAAATCTTTCATCTATTGAAAATAACTGATATGAAGAAGAAGCCTAAATTATATTCTGAATTCTTATTTACAAAACATGTAACTATTGTATCATATGTACCAAAGTTAGTTAGCAATTATACATGTAAGCGAATGACGAACCATTGGCCAGTTGTACTGTTTTCAAATATAATTTAGGTGTCAACGTATAACTCGTTCGTTATATGGACGAATATAAATACCAATTGGACTGCATCAAAAAATGCAAGCGTAGAATATATTTGGTAGAACTTGCAGAAGAATTGAGTCATCCACATATCCTTAGACGGGAGAGGTTCTCATACGGATCAGCGTCAAAGTCTCTCGTACAAAACTACCCTAACGGTTCCTGTTGCTCCGAGTACATCAAGAACCAAGTCCCGGATCAACGAAAAGGAAGCGATCTACTGTCCCCAAGGACCAAATTCATATAAATATTCAACTAATTGTAGTAATTGCCAAAATTATATATGCATTCACCACAAAATAAACTTATGCAAACACTGCCAAAAAAATAATTCACGATTTTATGTTATTATACTTTTATATATACTTAGTAGGGACATAAATAATGTTACACACGTTTTATGCTGTAAAATAAAAAGTACTGAATGTTTTTGGACCAAATAGTTTTAAATATATTTATTGATGTATATTGTATCCAAAAAGAATCTACTTATTCGAAATGTCCGCCTTCAGCCTTTACACACGCCTTAAGTCGCACTGGACAATCGTCAATAGCTGCTCGAACCTCGTCCAATGGAAAATTAGCCACAGCTCGAACCAAAGTAGTCTTAAGAGATCCAATGTTGGGGTATCTTTTGTGACAAACCTTGTCCTCTAAAACCACAATTTGTAATCCAATGGGTTCAAATCTGGACTGCTTGAGGGTCATTCTTCAGAGGAAATGAACGCTGGCAATTGTTTCGAAGCCAGGACTGGGACGTTTTAGCCTTATGGGCTGACGCAGAATCCTGCTGTAAAGTCCATGGCAGGTTTTGGAACAGGGAGTTGTTAAGCGGCTTCACAACAGCTTCCAAAACGACTTCTATGTAAACTTTGGCCGATGTTTTGACTCCTTGTTCAGTGACCCCATCGTAAGAGACACCGCACCAAACCATGACTGAAGCTGACCCTTTTCAACCCTTGGGATCAGTTCAGATGCTTCCTTAGATGACCGCGCATACCCTCTATCATTTTGCTTGTTAAATTTTTTCTGAACGGTAAAAAAAATTTTCATTGGTGAACAAAATTTTTCTGTGGAAGTTATCAGCGTGCTTCAACAAAAGACGTTTGCAATTTTCAATCCTATTTATTTTATAGCTGCATGATTTTCTGTTTTCGGAGCGGATTTCTGTGAATTCCTGATTTAACGGCTTTGATGACATGCGGTGTTCGAACAGAGCGTGGGCGGCCCGACCAGTGGCGGTCTTTTACATCTCCAATCCTAGTGGCCGGAGCGTTTTGAAAATATCGCTTTTTTTCGTTTCACACTTGAAAAGCGCTATTACAGCGATACGGTTCTCATTATCTGATCCCGTTACAGACTAACGCTATTGAGGTTAGCTTTCAAACCCAATATGATAGGTTTGTTCAGTTTTACTATTGAAACGGGTGTGTTCAATGGTGTAACAGTATTTATGTCCCTACTTAGTATAGAAAACATATTTAAAATTCCGAAATATTTTTTTCCTAACGAAATATTTTTTATTTATTTTATTTAAAACCGAATAAAAGACTGAGTTCGTAACAAGTATAAAAAGTGTTTTCTTAAGTAAAATTTGTATTAGGTCAGATTGACCCAAAATATGTTAATATGGGTATATATCGAAAGATAGCACAAAGGCTAACCATAAAAAATAAATCTTATACTGAGAGACTAGACATATTAACATTTCCAATGGTATGTACTTAACATGTCTACCTAAACCCCACAATATGTCCACCTCAGAAATAAGAACACCATTGTTATATAGAAATGTTGAAAAAATAATTGTTAAATACCCTTTACATTTAAGTATAAGTATTGAAAATTTTGTAATACTAAGTATTTTATCCGCCTATCATTGTGGCTTTTTGTCAATAATGACAAATATTGAATGTCATTTTTAATATTGAATGTGATTTGTATTGTCAAAATATCAGGTACCCCAGAGAAAAATTGTTGAATGAGGTGGAAATAATTTATAGCCATTCTCCGAAATTTTATGACACTTGACTTCAAAAATTGGATGGAGAGGAAGAAGTTTTTTTGTCTTTCTTTATTTGCAATCTATCTTAAAGGACAATAAGTAAATCTGATAACATAAGTGTTAAACAACAGGAATTAGGTACATAGTTTGAGTAAACTTCAGTAATACAGGGCATAATTAGATTTTAATATTGTTTGGATATTTAATAAGTGTTTATAATTATTTCAAAAATATTTATAGTATTTACAGGATAATCAAATGTACATATTAGTCAATTTTACATGTTTGCTAGATCTAGTATATATGTTTTCTCTTAAGTCTTCTTGTTTCGTTGGTTTTATCTAATAGAGATGTGGCTAAGGGATTTGTGTGCTGATTTAGTCTTACAATATAATTTTCACTGAATCTACTAATTTCATCTTTAACAGATGAAAATGCATGAAAATGAAGCACATATTATAAGATATGCATATTATAAGATATACATATTTCCGACGCCTTCGTATAAAAATTCCTTACGCTGTCTAAACGGTTGCGAATTTGTGGATCCTGAAGAAGAGAGCTCGGGACGTTGAAAGAATTACCGACTTTGAATAAAATGGTAATCATATCCGACGATTTATAACATGATACCGTTGCAGTTTATGAGAACCAGAAGATAATTTTAAATAATATAAAGTCTAAATTTACTGTAGAGAAGGTATTTATATGATTTAGTATTACAATATAATTTTCGCTGAATCTACTAATTTCATCTTTAACAGAAGGCATG
Source organism: Hydrotaea diabolus (assembly GCA_963513945.1). Classification (NCBI taxonomy): domain Eukaryota; kingdom Metazoa; phylum Arthropoda; class Insecta; order Diptera; family Muscidae; genus Hydrotaea; species Hydrotaea diabolus. Next base: position 101,145,746 of record OY740716.1, on the reverse strand, counting down.
TTCAGGTCTCTTTATGTTATGGTGTTGTTTTTACGAACCATGGAGCATTTGTGATCAATCTTAAGGTTTTAGATTGATACCTTTGCAATATATCTATATTTGAATTTTAAGACGTACTCCATAATTGAATGCCGTATGTCCAAATTGGCTTCAGAATTATTTTTAAAATTCGTAATTTGTTAATCATACATACTTAGATTTGATTTCGGGCCCAATAACCAATAGAGGAAGAATTGAACAGCTAGTTTACTTTAATATAATGTTTAAAAGGTAAAAAATAATATTTGGTTAACCCCCATAGGTACATTAGTATTTTTATTTTGTAACATTCAGGTAACCCACACTAAGCTCTTCCTGACCCTAATAAAATATTTTAGACTCACTCATTAAAATATAAAACCCAGAAGATCTTAAAACACTATTTATTGTCATTCTGAAGACATTCGGAAATTAGTTTTTTAGAAACAGTGTTAAAGTTCAGAGGTGTGTTATTTAAAAAATTAATCTTCAAAATATCTATGGCTCCTAAAAAGGCAAAGCTTGAACAAGAAATTTATTCTTCGTTTTTGTTTAATCCCATCAGCAAAATTAAGCACATATTATAAGATATGCGACATATTTCCGACGCCTTCGTATAAAAATTCCGTACGCTGTCAAAACGGTTGCAAATTTGTGGATCCTGAAGGAAAGAGGTCGGAACGTTGAAAGAATTACCGACTTTGAATAAGATGGTAATCATATCCGACGACTTATAACATGATACCGTTGCAGTTTATGAGAACCAGAAGATAATTTTAAATAATATAAAGTCCAAATTTACTGTAGAGGAAGTATACTACGTTTTGAATGGATCTCATCAACTTTTTAAAAACAAAAAATCTTATAGCTTAAGAAAAAGATTTTGGAATGCCAGCTGAGTGGCATTTTCATCTTACTGCTAACGGTAAAGGGACATGTGCTGATATTGTAGCAAACCTTAAAAGAAAAGCAGCGAACAACAGCCTACAGTGCTCTAATCAAAATCGAATCTGAGACGCGGCTCTCTATTCCATTGGGCAAAGAAATATTGTAAAGAAACTAAAATACTTTTCAGAAGCAAAGATGATCATGAGAAAACATTAGCAATACTGAAGAGCAGATTCGATGCTGCGGTAACAATCGGTAGTAGCGCTTAATATCATGCGTTTACTTGGCGATGGAAGACTCAAGTGAAAAAAGTTTTCTGCTTCTAATCAATGCGATTTCTTTCCAAAGCCAAAAATTAAACCAGGAGCAAAATCATCAGCTGAGCCTAGTACCAATCCTTTTTTATAGTTTGATCTTTTGTTTTGTTTGCTCTACGCATAGTCTATAGACTATACGCAAAGGGTAAATCTCATTAATAAAAATAAGTCTCCCGTATAAGTCATTAGATTTGATCCCGAAGTAATTGATGCCAAAGACTTGCTAAAGAAAAACCTTGGCCGGTTTAGAAACAGCTGTACAGTCTGCCTGGCAACCATAGCAATTCATATGTCATCAATTTCTTTTTACGTTGGTTCTAAAAAAGAAACAACAAAAAGGTTTCGAACCAGAATAAACAAAAAAATTTTATTTGATAGATATAAAGATCAATCTTACTAAGAGACCATAAAGCTCTCAAAGGAGAAACCATTTATGGTTATCGATGTCAGTCATCAGAATGAGACAATCAAAAGCGGACCAATCGACGTATAAATTGAGTTTGAAACCGGTACATCTATCCCAGCAAATACATTTGCATATTGTTTAATACTACATGATCGATGGATGGAGTACACACCCTTAACAGGAATTGTTAGAAAAATCTGTCAAATTTCTTTCTCCCTCAATTATCTATTTATTTATTTATATTTAAGATTGTATACTTACATAATTTCCATAATAAAAAATCTAAATTAAATATAAAACATTTGAAATTATTTTTTTTCTTTTATTAAAAAAATTCTTATAAATAGTTAACAAAAATAATATAATAAACTTAATTACTCTAGAGATTAAAATAAATACATTTCAATTCCTTCATCGGATTCATTAAATCAACTCCATCAAACATTTTAGAATTAATAGCATTTTCATTTGATATTCTAAAGTGACCCCAAGCACATGTGGTTACACCATCAGGTTTCACCTTTCTCTTATTGTCATCACAACTCAATGTGATTTTATTTTGTTTGTTTGTATAAATAACATTAATTTTAGATTTAAATGTTAACATATCACCCGTAATTCTACTTTTATGTAGTAACCAATCTCTAAAAGTATCTATGTTGTATGTAGAGAGGATGGACTTGTTAACACCCTTAAATTTTAAAATTTCATCACCATGTTGTACACTTTTCGCATACATTTTTGGTCTCAATCCTATGAACTCCTTCATAACTCTTCCACAGTTTTCGTCTTTCATCATTTCTAGCTTCATTTTATTGATCAGTGCAATATTGAATATATTCATCGACGGATACTCTGAAGTGTCAAATCTTTCCTGGATTTCACTAGAAGTTATTTCTTTATAAAAATCTATTCCCTTTAACGAATATATAAAGAAATCTGTATCTAAATAATTTAACGATAAATCATCTTGAAATTTGGGTTTCATAAAACCATAATGGAAATCTTACATTTTCCACTTTGATAGTTCTAGAACTCAGAATCCCAAATATATTGGTTTATTGTAAAGGGTCTTGACTCGATTTGACTGGACTGCGACAGCATTATCAGAAAACTGAGTCAAACTATGAAAATTAGGTTTGGCTAACAATGATCGACTCCTAACTTATTTTTATTTATGGTCTCCCAGTGATTAACAATTTTAACATCTTTTCTTTTATCTACAAAGAAATCTTTTTCAAACGTATTTTTTGCTTTGGTTCTGTACTCTGTATTAACATCGATGTACTTTTTCAACCATTCATCTTGGTTAAATGCGAGTATTCGTTATACGTCGCTTAAGATTATTATTTGTTGTAGTGCTTGACGAAGATTTCTGTAGTGTATTGCATATGAGTTTTTAGAAGAAAAGTCGGTTATTAACTTTTTATACTTGGATTAACCCACAATTTTATTTTGCGCACAAAAAGGTAAATCTTTATGTATATCGTAAAGGTGAGTAGGGTACTCCAAATCGACTTCATAGATATAACCGACTGGAGAATTATCTGCAATATTTAAAATATTTTCACTCTTGGATAGTTTTGTAAATTCCGTTCCTTCAACCCACTAGAAATTATTTAAAGGGAGATATTCGGACGTTGCCCACCCATATAGATTGTTGGCATCTAGATACATAAGACATTCAGATGGTTTACTTTTGTCATAATCATCTAAATACTCGTTATTCGCAACCGTATGCATTTTCGAACATTGCACTATACCACCACGAATTCCATTTTTACAAAAGTTATACATGGCAATGTCTGTTACGAGTTCCAGTTCTACCTTCGTCATTTTTAACATTGCGTCCCAGAAAAGACCTAGTGCTGTGTAATAGCGACTTGCATTTAACTTTTAAATAGATTTACAAAGACGTCTAAAGTTCTCAAATACATCAGTTAGTATTAAAACGTCTCTCTAAGGAACAACTTTATTCGTTAAAGTGCTAAAAAAATGTTTCAATCGTTGGATTTTGTCTCTTTCAAGACATCGAACGATTGCAGGTACTCATAAGGAAATTGACATTTTCTACTCATAAGATTAAACTCATTATCGTTACAAATTGACTGCGAACTGTATGAAAATCCTCCTTTGAAAGATTTTTAGTTAAGGAGTCTAAACTGGCTGTTATAAATCTAATTGAATCTAAAAATCTCAACTCTAATCGATTTTTACCATTCATTGAAATGAAATGGGAGAGGGATACATATAACTCCTCGTTTAATGGAATAACAGTTGTTTCTCCATCATATTCCAGCAACTCTTTAACGAAGAGATGACAGTCGTATGAAGAAAAGATATGGAAATATATGGGGATGAATTTTGAACCTGATGGTTGAGATTGCAAATTTTGTGGGCTGCCCCCTTTATTGACCGCTTTAATGACAGTGATCTCTAGCTCTATCATTGCCTAATGCTTCCTCACAAATGCAGCAATTGAAGATATTTTCAAATTGCTCTTCATCTAAGGGTGTTAAACTATTCATTTCGACAACTACATTTAAATGTTCCATATACAGTATGCAAAATTCATATTCATATATGAAGAATTTACGAAGTATTCAATACAATAAGCACATTTTACAATATTTCATATAGATTTATTATTTTTATGGAAAAATCAAACTTATGTATACTTAATTCATAAATCAGCCGCTAGATGGCGGAGTTTTCATATTATGGATGACAAAACCCGTATTCGTACAGAGTAACAATGTTAACTCGGGTGATATTTGATCCCATTTCGTTTTTAAAGCTATTTTCCTTCACGTTTTTGATGATATAATGTTTCAACTTTTTCTTAAAAATTTACCACGAATTCTCAATAGGATTAAGATCTGGGCTTTGATGTTTTAAGGCATTTGGGACTGTTATACAGGATCCAAAGTCTGGATCCAGCGCAGTATGTTTGGGATCATTATCCTGCTGGAAGAGTAAGTCACGCGAGATCCCCATTTTGACTGAACTTTGCTTCAAGTTTTGCTTTAAAATGTTTATATAGCCCTTTGCTGTCATGATGCCATCAACAAAATGGAGGTTTCCAACTCCTGCTGCAGAAAAGCACCCCCATACCATCACTGAGCCGCCACCATGTTTGAATGTGGAATAATATTATGACGGGATAAGCTCGTATTCTTCTCTAGCCAAATTTTCACACGTCCATCCTATATTTTTATATTGAATTTGGACTCATCCGTAAAAACAACTCTTTTCCAGAAGTTATAGTCCGTATTTTTGTACTTTTTGGAAAACACAATTATTAACGCCGCTAACAAATGGTTTTCTGACAGCATACCGACTTTTAAATCCAATTTTTCTGATATAATTTCGCACTGTTTGAGGTGTATCGCGAATTCCAAAGTCCCGTTCCAAACTTACAGCCAGTTGTACGCCTCTTACAGAAGGATCGATGCGGATTTGACGACGTAGACATGAACAGTGTCTTTTTGTTAACTTGGAACGGTTTATATTTCGTCGCGCTTTTTTAAATTGGCCACTATTTTGTAACTGGATACGACATATTGTATTGTAGAAATACTGCGCTTCATTATTTTTGCAATCTCCCGTATCAATGTGCAGATCTATTACAATTTTTCGTTGTTCGTCTGAAAGTTCCCTTGATTTTCTACCCATATCGAGTTTCCCGAACTTTTTTTGTAAAAGTTGCACTGAATTTGATATATTTTGATAACACAGTCCTCAACAATAAACAGGGGAAGCACAGAAATAAAATTGTGTTTACATCTCCTGTTAATTTCAACAATAACATAGCGTTGCCATCTGTACGACTACGGTTTTTGTTAGCCATATAATGCAAACAGCACCATCTAGCTTTTAATTCACGAAACAGGGTGCCACATTTTTTTGTGTCGTTTTTGTTTTTCATATACAAAATAAATCTCATACATTTTTGGATTTTTGAATTGCATACCTTGAATTATTAATGATTTTTTAAGTTTCTCATGGGTGTTCGAATATGAATTTTGCATACTGTAAATGTTTTTACAGTCTGCAATAAGACTTTCTAAAAATTATGTTGGTGCATCTAATCCTGTATAAGTTTAAAATTTATCTAACCTACTATTGAACCCACATTTTATATAGTAAGCAAATACACATGGAGTATGCTTACTAATACTTTCAGTTTTTGAATTATCTGTTTTATTAGTAAACTTCTCTAATATACACTCAAAATCAGCATATTCCACAAATGGACCATCATGCAGTGTATGATATCCCTTAAATTTTAAAACAGCAGCATCTCCTACGGGCAGATGCGTCGCAATTCCTCCACATTCCGGTTTATGACGATTAAGCAGTTCAGCACTTCCAAATGATTGTATGCAACTTTTGCATACATGGATTTAATAGCAGGTCTTACTTTATTGACTGCTTAAAAGTCTATAGCTGTAAGAGAAAGAGAAAAATGGTTAATTAATGATGATTAAAAAGAGAAATAAGTAATATATTACCTTGAAATATTCTTGATAAATATGAAATGAAATTTTCCTTCCTTATGTAGCAGCATTAAACTGTCATGTTGCAACTTCTCTCCTTTTGTTAAGTAGTATGAACAACCAATTTCATCTTTTTTATATCCAAAGACATTGACACCTATACCAACGTTGCTTTCTTCAAACATTTGAATATGTTGCAAAGCTGGAGGAAATTGCATTACTATTAATGTCAACATTATATGAAGACGTGAGTCCACAATTGATTGTTGTTTTGCAATCCAATGCTGCTACCATACAGCATTTAAAACAAAAATCACCATTAAAGTTTTTAATGATGATGCAGGCTGACTAGTTTCGGAGCATTTTTGGAGTAACTATATATTGGGTACCTCTAGTTAATGAAGCTTAATCAACATTTATCTCCAGCTTAAGAATCCGTGTTAGAGACCATCCTGAATCTCTCTCTTGGAATTCACCCATTTTGTTTGCTAGCATAACATCATGGTCATCGAAAATGCTACCAATGTCATCAGATAAAGTTAGCAACTGCATTTTTGTGATATGTTTCATAGTTGTGTAGGCTTCACTATCTTCATTAGTTTTCTTATTTACATTTTAATCTCCATTATCCGTGCTGCTCTTTACTTTTCTGCTAAGGCTTTGCTGAAGATTCCGTTTCTTTTAATTGTTTAATGTAATCAGCAACCAACTCCACATTAAACTTGGGTACAGTATGTTCTATTAAACTATCTCTTAATAGTTGAACTAATCATTTTTTGCTGCTTAACTCTTCAGGCAAAATAATATTTGTAGAGTTTTTGAATTCTTAAGTTGCAATTCTTTTATTATAAATACTCTCTATCACATTTATATTTTATTAATGCAAACTGCTGCATTATTCCGATGTTTAGTTGTTCGATAGTGTAAATATATGTTGTTGGTGGGGACGATATGTTACATTCCTCGCATAGGGTGTTTGCTTTACTTGAGGAGGGTTGTTGAGAAGTTTTAAAGGTTTGATGTATTTGTTGTTGCTGTTTTTTCTGGTTGTCGTAACTCGTTTCCTCGTTGTTTGACATCTGGGGGTGTCCTCTGACCGATGTTGTATACTTACATTCATTATTAGGATATTGAGTTGGTTGTTGTCCGCCATAGTAACCCCATCCTGGTTGTCCATGATAGACTATTAAATGTTGTCGGCATATTTTCGTATAGGGGGTATTGTGTTTGTTGTTGTCCACTATAGTAACCCCATCCTGTCTGTTCGTGATTTTGATTTTGGCGGTATCGACTATCTGAGGTTGTTGGCATATTTTCATTTAGGGGGTATTGTGATTGTTGTTGCATTGTCGAGTTATGTGTAGACGTATATAGAGAAGATGAAGGTGTTACCCGTTTTGCATTTAACTGAGACGACATCTCTATTTTCCTTTTTGCTGCGGATTGGAAAATCACGTTTCCATCATTATGAGCAATCGTAAGATGAAACTTCATCACGTACGCATTATTACACTTTATACAATGGTTTTTTAAGTGCTTTCTGTAAATAACACTGGAATTAAATCCATTTTACATATTTAACATATAGCACAGATATAAGGCATTTTTAGTATATGTATGTGCGCATAGAGAAAGGGACCTAAGGGTAAAAAAAATAAATTTTTCATTTTTTTTTCTTTTTTTGATGTGGACAGCATCTGAGCATCGAATGAGACCGATCCCATGCCCCAAAAGTGTTCCCTCCCAGAGAAATACGCGTTTTATGAAAGTGAAGTCGACGATTCTAAGCGCAAATAGAAAGGGGCCTAATCTTTAAAATGGCTCTCCTGAACAAAATTTTTAACCTTAGGTCCCTTTCTATTTTGCGCGTCACATATTTATTACTTTGTTTTGCTTTGTTTTTTCTTTTGTTTACTTTTTTTTTCTTCGATTACACAATTTGTTAAATAATTATATTAGTATTAATAAATTTCTTATCGAAAATTTAGACAAAGATCTCTGATATATTACTCGTAAACACACAAACGCAAGCTTACACATAAGCACCGTATGGACGGAAAAATTCCAAAGAAAGGCTCAGAACTTTAACGAACACAACAGAACTCTAGCACACACACACAACATGGGCATAAGGGATTTTCTATCAGACAACAAAAAAATAATGTTCATAAAAAACAATGACGACAAAACATATGAACACGTGCAACCCTAAAACGAAAATTCTAAAACAATATCTTGAATACTTCTAAACACGAGCACCATATTGACGGAAAAATTCCAAAAAAAAGGCTCAGCAAATAGACGAATTTTAAAATAGAGAATTGAACGATCGCTAAGATACCACATACATCCAAAAGCACCGTGTTGACGGAAATATTCGAAAGAAAAGCTCAGAACTATGACGATCGCTGAAGCATGTTTAATCATACATACGATGTTTAATCATACACCATATCAAATAAAAATGGGTCATATCACGTTCCTAATACCCAAGCTAATAAAAATTTATTATCTAAGACTATCTGAAAACTACATAGGATTTCCTATACCCAAATAAAAAAAGGACACATCACGTACTCATATCCAAGGTAATACAAATTAATTATCTTGGATTATCTGAAAACCACATTGGATTTTCCTATAACCAAATACAAAAGGTACAAATCACGTAATCGTATCAAAGCTCATAAAAATTAATTATATAGGATTTCCTATATCAAAGCTCATTAAACTTGATTAATGTGCTTTGACCTGTCAATCATTATCCAGTCCCTTATCTCCCTACTACTATCCTTAATAAAAACCCGGTATTAAAAATTCTGACCCAGCTGTATCCGTTTTTATAAAGGTTGTTTTACATTCTTCTGTAAAGTATTGAAAAATTAAGTTACACTCTTTGTTCATTAATCCAAAAATATTTACATGCATACATATTTATATGCAAAAAATGCAAATGCAAAAGTTGACACAATTATAATTTTTCAGTAAGGTTTCAGGTTCAAACGTACCAAAGTACAACTGCGACTCACTTAGTAAAATCTAAAGATATTAATACTTTCGTTTTCTAATAATATACTTGCCTATTTGATTTAAAGCTATTGTTGGTGTTTTTTAATTTGTTTGGCTTTACTAATTGGTTTACCAAAAAAATTACAACAAAATCGAATTTATAAGTAATTATTTAAGGCGATTAATGTTTTTCACACGAATGTCAGTCTTCAGTCAAAGTGAGGATATTTGATTCCCAAAAAGCCTTTCGAAGCATTTTTACCTTTGGCAATTATTTCATGTAGACCAAAAGTGATCTACAAATGTTATAAAAAAGATATTTGTGCATTCGTGGTTAGGTATATTGCTTACAACTAAATTTCCATCTTACGAAATATTTTTGTTTAATAAGAAAGAATTGGCTTATGTTAAAAATTAACAAAAAAATAAATTTTTGTGTATTTATTGTCAAAAAATAAAGTTCTTTTTGGACATTGGGAGCACAAAAAGAAACAAACAAAACAACAGGCTGATTTATTTGCGAATTCGGTGCATTTGGCGAATTCAAGATCCTGTGCATGAGATGGGTTTTTTCGTCCGGATCAGACATAAACTCGCTGTGCATTTATTAAAACATTCAATAATATATAAATATTAGGGGTGGGGTAGTGTTATATGGAGATTCTTAGTAGTACGATTTGGGTATGACTCACCCCCTTATTTTGTGGGATTTGGAAAAAAATTCGTGGGCCAAAAAATGGGGGAGGTGGGATTGGGGCAAGTGACAGCTCATCGAGGTCAAAGGTTATGGGATGGGAGAAATATCACAAAAAGCCCCGCAACTACCTATGAGTCGCAAATTTATATTACATGAGGTCGTCGTGGCGGAGCCGCCTGGGGGGTGAAGATAGGGGGAAGTTATGTTTGGAAAAAACATTTTAAACATTTTACCCCTCTAGGTTCGATTCCTAGGTAGTTGCGGGGCTTTTTGGGAATATTTTCTCACGACCTTTTTTGGCCCATGCATTTTTTCCAAACCCCACAAAATATGGGGGTGAGCCGTATCAAAATCGAAAACTCGTGCCCTATCCCACCCATAATGTATATATGTATTAATAAATTGTTACACTGTTAAATTTGAAAAATGTGTAACATATTATTAAAGTATCTGATTGAGTTGATTTGAATATTTAATCATGCGCATCTCGTTCAGCGGATGTTAATTTGCCTATAATAATTTTAAAATTTCCAGAATATCAAGGGTTACCTCAATATTTCCCCACTTAAAATTTAATTTGGCCAAATTTTCTTGCAACAGCAGAAATGTATAGACTTTGATTAATTATTTTATTTATGTACATATATTTCCGGCATCGAAACTGAACGTAGGAGTCGGAAAGTACATTTACAATGTAGGAGTCGGAAAGTAAATTTATAAAAGCACAAAGCTGACAATCTTATTGTGCATCCCTGTTTTCAATGCGAAAAGAAGCATCAAGGTATAATTGTGTTAATTAAATTATTAAAAACATTCAAGAATAAAAACATATTTTTTGAGAGTCTACAAATATAGGATCTTTCAATATACGATGATCGTAGATGTACAAAACTGACACTTTTTTTAACAAATAAGTAATCTTTTGGTTTTGCTATACAGTCTTACTTATTTAGAACTGGTGAAGAACACCACTAATATAGTATCTAGTATCTTATTTTATTTAAGAGCTTTTTTATCTTTTAAATGCTCTCAAAATATTAAAAATATCGTTGTTGTTTTTAAAGTTATGATTTTCGCAACGAAATACAGGAAACGGTAATACGGCAATCGTAGCGTCTGACTTTTTCTCTTTATTTGTACGTGTATGATGAGTGTCTAACCGCCTGTAGTAAAGACGCTTTGGCCTCTGGTCGACAATATAAAAATGATAATGGATTAATTGTTATATAATTTACCTCCATATGGGAACCCACAGTTTCTGACCATCGTTTTGCAGTAAAGCTAGTTTATTGTTTTCACAAAGTGTATAATAATGACATAATCTTGCACCGTTGACCGCAGATGTTACCAAATCTAGTGAAAATAACGCCATTTGCGCTAAGTTGTTTACCTGCAGGTGAGAAAAAGTTACTAATTTTTGTTTATATATAAATTGCACTAGCTTGTTCCTTACTTTTTCCATTTGAGAAGAACGCTGAGATGTAACCGAACGCCGCCTTCTTCGTATTTCTTCGGTCGTACCTTCTTCAGAAAATTCTTCGTTATTAGTACCCTCCATTGGTAACATCACCATGTTGGTAGTATCTTCCTTGTTCTTGAAATAATTTTAAAATAAATATGGAGCCATCATACTAAAAAAATAAGTGCTCATATACTCGTAGAATAATACCTTTAATACTCCCTTCTGTTTTTGATATTGCGTCTTTCTTACTATTATCTCAAAATAAACAATTATTTATACTTTGTTTCTGGGTTGAAGATTTATTTTTTAAAAAGTTAGTGTTTACCGATTTCAGTGCCGCACCAAAAATCTAAGTTACGTACGAGTACAAAGCTTGATTTTAGACAACGAATTTTCTGAATACCCTTTAAATTGAAATAAAACGCATATAATTTAATGTTATGGCCAATAAAGATGGCATTATGGTTTAAAAATAATTTCGTGCAAGTGGCCGCCGCGGCTGGCTCGAATAAATTCCAGCCGAGAGGCCCAATTTTTAACCACTTTTGTCAGCATTTGGGGCAGTATGTCAGCAATAACGCGCCGAATATTCTCTTCCAAGGCGTTAATCATGCCGGGCTTTCAAGCGACTTCACATAACTCCACAAAAATTGTGCAGTAGCTAGTTTCTGTAACTCGTACCGATCGCAGTTATCGACTGAAATTACAATTTTTTCGTCACCCTACGTCATTCTCACCTTCATATGTTGAAAGAAAACCCGAACTCTACAAGGCCAGGCACTCCCCCTAACAAATGAGAACTACTGTTGTAAACATTACTTTTCATGTTTTCTTCACACAATTGGCCACGAAAATACAACTCACTCTTGCCACCTCTACAGAGACTCCACATTGAGAGCCATCACTTGTTAAACACAAACCCATTTCTGCTCCAGGAAAACTCCCTTAATACCCCCTGGCATATGCGTTGGTTCTGAGACTTGTCTTTGCTATTGTGTGTGTTTTGGTGCAAAACCAGCCGAAGAGCTCACGGAACAGGAGAAAAACTCCCTTCAATGGACAAGACCCAATTTGAGGGTGGTACATACATTTCGCTGGTGCTCCACAGAGGCCGAGATCTATTTCCAATACTCCCGCGATAGAATCCGACCCATAGGAGAACCTAAAAATCCTGCACAACTACAGGATCTCAAAAGACGTAACAAAGCTACAGTAAGACGTGGACTATTATATCATATCCTGCACATCTTAAAATTGGTTGAACACATGTGTGGGGGTGGGGTGGAATAGTGAATGAGTTTTCGATTCTGATACGGCTCACCCCTTATTTTATGGGGTTTGGAAAAAAATTCATGTGACAAAAAATTGGGGAGGTGGGATGGAGTGACAAGTGACAGCTCATCGAGGTCAAAGGAAGGGGGAAATATTCACAAAAAGCCCGGCAACTGCCTTCGAGTCGCCCCTATAGGGGAAAAATGTATGACCGACCACCATAAATTTTTCCTTCCCAACATTTTTTTTCAAACATACCTACCCCTATCTTCGCCTCCTAAGGGGGCCCCTACAATTTTTTTTTTAAATTGTGCTCCCACCGCTTTAACTGCCCCATGTGACAATTCTTGATAACAATTTGTATGGGGTCTCCCTTATCGGTTGAAAATAGAGGGTGGATTTGTTCTGAAAAACTGTTGGAATTACCGAAATAGTGGGAGCTGGTCTTACATTTAACTCCTCATTTGGTCTTACATTTATCTCCTCTAGAGGCACTTTTGAGGTAGTTAAAGCGGTTGGAGCAAAATTGTAAAAAGATCATTTTTTGTAGGGAAGCCCCCTTAGGGGATGAAGATAGGGGATAGTTATGTTTGGAAAAAATATTAGGATGGGGTCGGTCATACATTTTACCCCTCTAGGTGTGACTTCTAGGTATTTGCGGGGCTTTTTGAGAATATTTTCCCACATCCCAAGACCTTTGACCTCGTTGAGCTGTCACTTGCCTCCATCCCACCTCCCTCATTTTTTGGCCATGTTTTTTCCAAACCCGACAAAATAAGGAGGTGCGTCATACCCAAATCTTACTACTAAGAATCTCCATACAACACTATCCCACCACTAGTGTGGGAGCAATATCGAAATCTTAACTGATTTTCTACAATTAAAATAGCATCCGTCATTTGCCCATAAAAACTTGTTTGTGCTCAGTATCATCAAGATTCTAAGTCGTATATGGCCTGTAGAGTTTAAAATATAAAATCGGTTGAACATATTTTTTTTCAATTCAATTTTAATTACGTAATTGTTTGTAAAAGCTAACTTGTGCCAAATTTCAGCACGATTGTATATAGAGCTAAAAATAGAGCATCTAGAGCTAAAAACATAAAATCGGCTAAACATATGTGCAGGATCTATATCCAAATTCGAGTCGATTTTCTTCAGTTTCAAAAGCATCCGTTAACATATGTGTTGAATATATTTATATCTGGAACAATTTTCAATTTCAATAGCGAGTGTCCTTGGTCCCATAACCATTCATGTGCCACTTTCATCAAGATTGGAAGTTATATGTAGCTTCTAAAGCTAAAAACCTGAAATCGGTTGAAAAAATGAAGCGTTGAAACATGAAATCGAAGCTGCCATTGAAGAGATTTGACCCGAAACAATCGAAAATGTACTAAAAAATCGGATAAGTAACTACCGACCCAGTTGTGGTAGCCATGATATAGTGTTCCATTCATGAATTATCAGTACTTTTTGTACAGTCAATTCATATTTAAAATTTTAAATGTCCCACCCTGTACATAGAAATCCTGCAGATCATTAACCCTCAGCTACCTACTCAGGACTGGAAAGTAGTCGGTCATTAATGTTGTAGACGGTTTCAGGAAGGCCCCTGTGGTTTTAAACAATCACTTCTTGTCCCCACTTCAGGAGACGCAAGGGTACGTGTTCTATGGATTCGGAACTACCTTCCTGCGGGTTCAACAGAGTTGACGATGGGAAGAATCCTATAGCTGCGGAGGCTAAGGACTACATGAGCGGAAAGTACGATGCTGCTGCTTCTCTATCTGATAACGAAGATATCCAATGGGTAACTGGACTTGTGGGGGCCTTTTTTGGCAAGAAGATGGTAATGGACTATGTGGCAAAGCTAAGCCAACAGATTGAATACAGAAATTGCCTTAAAAACTCTAGGATTGCAGGCATCTACACAGTGAGGCCAAGTGGACTAGCAACTGGGAGAGAAGTTTCTGCAAGGGAATGGATAGCTCCTGAGAGACTAGTCGGCAGCGAAAAATGCTGTCTTTAAGTCTAGTTTTACTATTCTATATTCAGAGAGCAGATAAGTCATGGAAAACTTACAGTCACGATACGCTAGAAATCCTAATGGAACCACACTTCTCAGGCTGTCGAGCACCTGACTCTTACTCAGTAGTGTATCTTGATAACGATGTACATACTTATAATATCTTGAATAACCCGATTTCACGACATCGCATACGACGTCGGTTAAAAGCTGAATTTCCGGATGTCCTGAGTGGTTGGAACTATATTTGACGGAAGTGGATTCCACATACCGTCAGTTAGGGCAAACACGAATTCTACCTGTAGTGTATAGTGCAGTCAACCGGCCAACCATAAGTCGACGGATGCCTGATAAGCAGACACCATGTAAGATTTAAAGCGACACACGACCCACGCTCCCACGATGCTCAATAGAGCCAATAGAGTTGGATACCCTATTACCTATCAGCACAATCGCTCTCCTTTGAACACGGTCAAATACCCCCAAGAATGATTTGGCATATCTGAAAAAGTGAGCTATTTTGTACACCTTTTTATATAGCCTATCCACTCTTCACTTCAAATAGAGTACATGTATCGCCCAACGAGCGTCACATTGTGTTTCAAGAAGAATTTAAATATTTCTTGCGGCGCTTAAGAAAGCCTGTCCATTGGTGTGATATACATTGTTTTTTATGACCAAAACAGCAAAACCGTCTGTTGAGAAGGCAATCGGCCGGGGTAGCGGTTTCCAAGGGATTTTGAATAAAATACAAAGCTTAATAATAGACCTAATTTATTTCGCAAACGTATTTATACTAAAATTCCTAGATGTGAAACAAATACAGGAATTAGGGAAATTATAAAAAAAATAATGTTATTTAAAAATACATACTTTTTGGTTTGAAAACCACTAAAGTTATTAAATAATTTACGAATGTATTTCCAAGTGACCGCGCTTAATGAAACCAACTCTAGTAATAATTTTCATGAAAAAATTAACTGGAACATATGCAAGCGGTCTCGAATTAATAATTTTTTTCACCTCAATTAACATGCTTAGAAGAAGTTTATCAGTAGGGTGTCTGCATGGCATGATTTTTGTATAGCACATTTTTAACCGAGAGAACTAAACGATCCCAAGCGGCTCCCATGTGGGGTGAAGCAGGAGGATTGAAAATCCATTTTGTTGTAGCAGTGGGGAATGTTTTCACCATCTCATTTCGGTCGACCTCAGCTATGGCCTCTCTTAACTCTCTTTCCGCTCCTACGAAATTTTTCCCATTATCACTATAGAATTCAAGTGGAATTCCCCTGCGCGCCATAAAGTTGCGAATGGCCAAAAAACAAGAATTTGTCGTCAGAGAATGTGCAACTTCAATATGGTCAAACATGTAAATAGACACCCATATCGTTTTTCCGTATGACGATTTACAGTCACCAAAATGGGCCCAAAAAAGTCTATTCCAGTATAGGTGAATGGAGCAATGTATTATGCGAGACGAGCACGGGGCAACTTTGCCATTTGTGTATTTTGAGGAACTGCCTTATTAATTTTACATAGCTGGCAACAACGAATTATTCCTTTATAAGTAGCGCGCAATCTTGAAATAGAATATTTCTGCCGCAATTCATTAAATACAGTTTCGTGATTTATGTAATAAAATCTCTCATGATAGTGTAAAAGAATTAATTTAGTGATATAACTTCTCCGTGGCAATACAATAGGACGCTTTTGTTCAGAAGAGACGTCTGCCATGTCAATCCTGCCATCTACACGCAAAATGCCGTTGTCTAAATAGGGTGATTTAGAATATATATCGCTTGTTTCTGGTATGGTGATATTTGATTTAAGTGATGAGATTTCAGTGCAATAATTAGCTTGTCTATATAATAAATGTTCAGCTTCCTTTAACTCCACATGAGTTAACTCTCCAGTTAGCTTTTCAGATTTGCTACAGATAGTAATAAATCTTTGAACGTAGCCTGCCGCTCTTACAAAACGAGACCATTTTGAAAATCGTAAGGTATTGAATACTAATTCATAGTTCGTAGTATTGTATACATGTTGTATACTCTCTGTCCCAGTGTTCTTAAAATTAGTTTCTGTACGTGGCCACTGATTTTCAGTTTGCAAGATAAATTCTGGTCCTTTGAACCATCGGGAAGAACTAGATATTTTTGGAATTCGGGACCACTTCGTTGCGTCATCAGCTACATCCTATTTACTAGGTACCCAATTCCACTCTTTTATTGTTGTTATTTTCAAAATCTTGGTGATTCTAAAAGCCACAAACTGCTGATATTTCCGGTAATCGGAGTTAATCCAGCTGAGAACAGTCTTTGAATCAGACCAAAAATATGATCTCATGACTTTCCACAACAAATTTTGCAAATCGTGCTCCTACTAGGGCAGCCATTAGCTCAAGTCTGGGGACGGATGTAACTTTCATCGGCGCTACTCTACTTTTAGCCGCCACTATAGAGCAAATAACAATGTCACCTTTCTGCAACCTAAGGTAAGACACTGCCGCATATCCGTCTTTGCTAGCGTCAAAAAATGTATGCAGTATAATTATTGAATGGTTTCAAATAACATCTTGGTATTTTAATTTTATGAATATCTTGTACTGTTTTGACCCACTGGCTCCATTTTTGTATCAATTCAGGAGGAATTGGCTCATCCCAATCTATTTTGGATCGTCTTACCTCTTGCATCAGTACTTTGACGAATATTGTAATACGTCCAATCAGACCTAGGGGGTCATAGGCTGACATAACAAGCCTTAGCATTTCACGCTTGGTGCTATTATTAAAGAAAATAGATCGCTCTCTTGAAGCCACGACGCAATTTTAAAAGTTATAACCTCCTTCTGATGTTCCCAGAAAACACCTAAAACTTTTCGACTTGTGTTTCATCTTTGAAGTTTATGCATTTAACACCATCCGATTAGCAGTTTTGGTACTGCATCCACATAACTTTCAACGGGTAATCTTCGCAGGTGGCGATAATGTTGGGACAACTGCATGTAGACCAATGACTGTGTTGGCAAATTTAATGATTTCAAGGTACACACATTTAAGTTTACATGCCTTTTATTTTCTCCTGAAATTTCAATTATCAATTTCTTTGAATTTATTTCATTTCTGCCCATACCTCTTGTCCATCGTAAACATAATAGATAGAAACACCTTTCATCTTTAATTCACGTGCAATCGATTCGTCCATCAGGCTGATTGACGATCCTTCGTCAATAAATGGGAAAGTCTCAATTATTTTACCATTGTCGTACACTTTTATTGGAATTATTTTAAATAAAATATTTTGCGTTCTCTCAATGTGTGAATTATGTACTGCTGCTTTTTGTTTGCTAACCATATGTGACAGCGCATAGAGAAAAGGACCTAAGGGTAAAAAAATCAATTTTCTTTTTTTTCATTTTTGATGTGGACAACATCTGAGCATCGAATGAGACCGATCCCCCAAAAGGGTTCCCTCCCAGAGATATGCGCGTTTTATGAAAAATAAGTCGAAGTTTCTAAGAGCAAATAAAAAGGGACATAATCTTTAAAATGGCTCTCCTGAACAAAACTGGTTTTTAACCTTATGTCCCTTTCTATTTTGCGCGTCACATATGTGTATTTTTTTGCATCTTTTTTAGTTGTGTTTGACATTTCTTTATTTTCGGTGTTCGTTGAAGATGAAAAGCGTTGTAATGGAGGATGGTGATAATATTCACAGCCCTCTTTACCGCACAACTTCTTTCTCCTACACTCTCCACCATGTAAGAACAAACAGTATTTACAGAGTTTCTTCATTCTCACCACCTTCCATTTCTCACCACGATCTAAAGATTGATATGATGGGCAGTCGCCAGGGTTGTCAGATATGGCGATTTCTCGCCAAACGTGGCGATTTTTCAATGCTTCTGGCGACATTATTTTTGATTTGGCGACATGGCGATTTTTTGGCGGTTTATAAAATAGTTGGCGATTTTGTTGGCTAATTATGATTCTTCCTCTGTTTTTATTAATTTAGCGATTTTTTTGTATTTTATTGTTTTATTTGAGACAATATATACTAATCCATCCATGTGAACATGGTATAATATATTTTTTGATTTGTTGTCATGTCAAAGTGAATGCCAATTTGATTGTCAATAGTACTTTGTCAACGAAATATGTGAAGAACAGCAAAAGAAAACTCAAAACTAAGTGAAAAAAAAAAATATTGGATGTGAATACTTGCAAATGTGTTTTGTTATGGCGTCTTCATCGAAACAGGCCAAATTGGATCGCCGTCACAAAAAAGAATGGGAAAATCAAATTTGGGCAATAGGTACATATATTCAAGAACATATTTTTCCTTAAAAATGTTTACAAATTTGAATTTTTAGGTAACAATTGATCTCAAATATATATTGATATATAATATCAAGTTATTAACTAAGACTTAAATTATATTTTAAATATATGTGTACCTTACTACTTATAGTGAAGAATATTTTGCTTTTACTACATGAATTAAATATTATTTTTTAAAAAAGCTAAATACAAACTATAACTTTTAACAAAAACCGAAGAATCTTTGTTTTTGGCGATTTTTGGCGATTTCTGACACTTGATTTGGCGATAGAGGTAGAAATAAATCTGACAACCCTGCCAGTCGCTTACAGCTTTGCAGTTGTTGTTGCACACACCGCATCTACGCTCATCACTGTGAGAGTGGATATATGCTCTCTTGTTTGTTGTTGGTTTATCGTTAGTGGTATATTGTTTGCTGCTGCTGCTATTGTTATTATATTTCTTAGTCGTGGGCTCTGATGATATTGTACTGGCTGTTAATCCTATGTTAAAAAGCCAATTGTCAAAAGCAGACAAATTTGGTTTTTTGTTTTGATAACCAGCTGCATTTTAAGCGTTGCCCACTGCATTTCGTAAGAATGTGGGAGTTTTTGTATTAATTGATGGAGTAGGGACGAATTATTTAATTCGTCTGGCAAATTGGCGGCATTAATTGTCGCAATTAAACTGCGGACATTTATGTCAAAAAAGGTAAGAGTTTGTAGATTATTTTCATCATATTTTGGGGATGAATTTATTCTATTTTTTATTGAATATAATATCTTTTCTGGTTGGCCATAAAGTAAGCGGAGCACGTCTAATAACTGAACGTTATGGAGCGCATCACCTTTTAAAGACTTCTGGAGACGGATTAGATTTTCGGCATCCGAGAAACAACAGGTAGCGGTGGACCATTCGAAGGTAGATATGAAAAGTGGCCAGTCTTCGGGGTTTCCAGAGAATGTCAGCAACTCTCTTGGAACTGACTGTCTGGCACTCATGCTACGTTGTTGCAATTTTGAGTTATTAAAATATTGTGTTCCTGTTGTAAAATTGTTTGTGTGTGTGCATCGTAGACGAAATTGGTTCATTATTAATAAATGCTCGTTCTATTGGCGAGTTATCAATAAATGTTGTATTTGGATTAAAAGTTGGGGGTGGAATTGAGGTTTTATAAAACAGTAACTTTGAAAAGGTTACAACCGCAGGTGAGTGTGTGGCGGTCTGTGTGCATGATTGATATGCTCGTCGTTGATTACCACTACTGGTGGTGATGGCCGATGTACAAATTGGAGCGACGGTGGTGATAGATAAGCATGGATCATTGGGGACCACGGGGAAATGGTTCAAATCCGAATTTTGAGGATTTGATTTAAAAGGCTGCTTGTAATGCTATTTTGTTCTGCCAGTATAGTGGGAATTTCCAAATATGAGGTTAGGTTAGGCATATTGGTTTCTTGACGAGATATATTGGTTGTTCGTTGTGGGGTTTCTGAACAATTTTCTACGGTTTGTTTTTGGAAGGGTATTTCGTTTACCCAGTTCCGTGTAGATTGGGATCTATTAGACAAGGCATTACACATGTCATCAGCTTCTTGTAGAAGTTGACATTTTTATTGAAGTATTCGCGTTGCAATTTTGTTTGCTCTTAATTTAGTGCTCATTCTTCTTCAAGTCGTTGAAGCTGTAATTGAACAATACGCAATTGAGACTGTTGAGATCGAGCTGAGCGGTGGCTGCAGATGCTATTAGCAGGTGAGGCTGAACTTGTTAAACATTGTGGACACCGAAAGGTTATGTTGTCTGCAATGTTAACGCAACTTATGTGAAACTGTTTGTTGCATTTGCTACAAGTAGCCTTTTGTCGTCGGATGGATTGTGACATAGCGAGCAATTGTTATCATTTTGTTGTTGACCCTTCAAAATGTCTATCCATTTGTACTTACTGCGAGATTGCCAATAATGTTTGCGCTGTAGGTGACTCCGGTGGACATGTTTGTAAATTACAAAAAGAATTTAAAAAATGTTGAGAAGGCAATCGGCCGGGGAAGCGGTTTCCAAGGGATTTTGAATAAAATACAAAGCTAAATAAAAGACTTAATTTATTTCGCAAAGGTATTTGTATTAAAATTCCTAGATGTGAAACAAATACAGGAATTAGGTAAATTATAAAAAAATAATGTTATTTAAAAATACAATAGAATTCGGTTATAGCGACCGCCAAGGGACCGAAATTATACGTCGTTATAACCGAACGTCGTTGTATCCAAATAAGTGTACACAATATTTTTAAGTTTTTTTTTATTATGTATATTCATATTTATTGAGATTGGAAATAGTTTAGATTTGTGGTTTGTTTTCTATTTACAAGAATTTCTTTTAATAATTTACTTTCAATAATTTCAACGGAACTATATAAACTCTCTGATATATCAGAACCCCCAAATCGTAAATACTGTTTTAATGTGTGCACCGCACTCAAGGTTTCTGTCCTTGTTGGAAGTTTGATTGGCTCATCTTCGTCATCTGGTTCATTATCGCTGTGAGTTTCATCATTTTCTTTTGTGTTCTCCACTATTTCTCTCAATGAAGGCTCTTCTGATGTCACGACGTTGTCATCGACATTTACGAACTCATCCCAGTCAATATATTCGGCTACTTGTTGCATATTTTTATATGTTTCCTGTAGCAACGAAAGCGGAATATCATCTTCGTCTTCGAAATCTGCATCTGGGCACACACTTTCGGCTGGAAGTAGTCCCGCATGTCGGAAAGAGTTAGCTATTGTTGTTGATTTTACACTTTGCCAAGCTGAGGCCACCATGTCAATTGCATCTAACAAAGTAATGGTGCTTTGTGTGTTATTTTCTGCATAAGTTGTTTGCGATAATTGCTTTTCAAACATCTAATTACCCCTTGGTCCATTGGCTGTAAGACGGACGTTGTATTAGGTGGTAGGAAAACTAATTTTATTGATGACAAATTTTGAACATTTGGGTGTGCTGGGCAATTATCTACAAGCAGTAAAAATCTTTTCTCTTTTTTCAAACTGCTGTCGCAATCGCGCAAAATGCGTTCAAACATTTCTGAGGTCATCCATGCCTTTTTATTTCCTTTATAATCCACAGGTAACGATTTTACATTCTTGAAACACCGCGGCATTTTGGATTTTCCAATGACAAGCATTTTCTTTTTTTCGGACCCATCCATATTACCTCCAACCAGCAGGGTTATTCTTTCCTTTGATTGTTTACCACCGCAGCACTTCTCACCTTTGAATTTAAGGGTTTTGTTGGGTGGAAGCTTATAAAAGAGCCCTGCTTCATCCACATTAAAAATGTCTTTTGCTTGATATCCCTCTCGTATTTTAGGCCATACAGAAACTCGCCAGTCGCTGCATTGATTTTTGTCGACACTGCAAGCCTCACCAGAAATTTTTCCCAAAACTATGTTATGGCGCTCTCGAAAACGGTAGATCCAACTTTCAGTGCAAATACAATCCTTTCCAAGCAGTTGCGCTATTTCCTCTGCCTTCATTTGAAGTATGGAAGTTGTTACAATAGCATTATTATTTCTTTGCGTCTTGAACCATTGCAAAAGAGCTTGTTCTATATCAGAATTTTGAGCAGAACGCATACGTTTTCTTTGCATATTCTCAGATTCAAAACACTTACGAATTGCGTCTCGGTTTTTCCATACCGTACTGATAGTCGTATGCGAAACGCAATAGTCCTTCGCTAATGCTGCATTTGAAGAACCAGTTTCCAGTTTCAGCAAAATTTCTGCCTTTTCTTTTATGGAGAACACCTTACGTTTTTTAACGTCCATTCTGGAAAAACATACATACCTACGTACATACATACATACATACATACATACATACATACATACATACATACATACATACATACATACATACATACATACATACATACATACATACATACATACATACATACATACATACATACATACATACATACATACATACATACATACATACATACATATTTACTCAGTATTTATCCAAGTAAAAGTGCAGCACGCAACCTTACCTGCGTTTGGTTGAGCTGGATTACAGATTCTTATGTAAATAAAAAGTTTCTATAACACCGCTGGTAATTAAAAAGTGAATGTTTATGCGTCCATCAGCTTTTACGACTCAAACTGGTTTGAATATTTCTTCTTTGTCATTTGCACCTCTGTTTGGGATAGTTGAAAACAAATTCTGTGATTCCCCGCAGTATATGTTTCTTTATTTAGTATTGGCTGACGACAAAAAAATGGAATGAAAAAAATAAAAATTAGTACACAGAACTTACATCGTCGTTATAACCGAATGTCCATTCCAAAGCAGACGTGCAAATTGGTCGTTAAAAGCAGATGGTCGCTAAAACCGGAGTCGTTCTAAGCGAATGCTTGCGCATGTACAAACTATTAAGAACCAAACTTGCTTTGAAAATCCGTCGTTATAAACGGATGGTCGTTATAACCGAGGTCGCTTTAAATGAATTCTACTGTACATACTTTTTGGTTTGAAAACCACTAAAGTTATCAATAATTTTCGAATGTATTTTCAAGTGACCCCGTTTAATGAAACCAACTCTAGTAATAATTTTCATGAAAAAATGGCGATATTTGTGGACGTTTCTTGACAAGTAAAAGGTTTCGTTTACAAATAGTTACGAATAGAGCTGGCAAACTATCGATGGTACTATCGATAGTTTGGTTTTCACTAGACTATCGACGGTTTTTTTTCGATAGCGATACTATCGTAGAAAAAATGGATTGCCGTATTTATTCAGTTAGTGGCGGCAACTTCTATCTGGCAGCTTCTAAGCGGCAGCTGTTAATTAATCGACTAAGATTTCTTCTGGATAAACGGCGTTGTGAAGTAATCAACTTTGATTTGTTATATATATGTATATGTATTAATAGCGCTCTCATGTGTATCAAGTCTAGTGTATAAAAAGTGTCAAGTGTATAAAATATTATAATTTGTTTTAATAATTAGCCGAATAATACAAGAAGAATACTGTTTAACAATGAATAGATATCTGAAAAGACCAAACGGTAAGCAAAACGTGTTTTTTATATTTTGTTCAATTGTACTTACATATGGGTGCATATATATATATATATATATATATATATATATATATATATATATATATATATATATATATATATATATATATATATATATATATATTTACATATGTGTACATATTTCGGCATAAATTTACGAAACCCAAAATGCGCCAATCGTTTTGATTAAAAATGTATACAGATATTTCTAACTGCATCTCCATAGTAGAAACCAGCAATGAAAATGACGGCCAGGAAGCCAGCGAAAACAGCGAGGTTGGTGGGGAAACTAATCAGTCGAAAAAAGCACGCCACGGGTTTTCAGAGGTTTGGAACTATTTCCAAAAAACAACAGATAAAAGAAATGCTAAGTGTCTGTTGTGTGGAAAAGTATACAAAACCAGCGGCAACACATCAAACCTGCTTGATAATTTAAAACGTAGCCATCCTTCTTACAATCAACTTCCGAAACCAACGAAAACTATAGATCATTTTTTCAAAAATTCAGACACCTACGATACTGAATCGGCACGTAAAAAAGAACTTGATAAGGCTTTAATGACTTTGATCGCCACTGACGTACAGCCATTCAGTGTGGTAGAGGATACAGGTTTTCGTGATTTTGTTCGATGCTTAGATCCGCGCTACGTTTTGCCTTCAAAAAACACCCTAAAAAACGTGCTGATGGTAAATATGTACAACGAAACTAAGAGCAAGTTGCAAACTATTCTTAACGAGCTGCAACACTGCGCCATTACAACAGACCTATGGACATCGCGCGCAAACGAGGGCTACCTCACCGTAACGTGCCACTTTGTTTCAAAAGAGTTTGTTCTCCGTACAGCTGTTTTGTCTACAAAAAAACTGTTATTTTCCACTAATCACAACGCGGAAAATATAGCAACATCTATGCGCGCGGTGTTAGATGAGTGGGGTCTTATGGAGAAAGTGGTGGCAGTTGTCAGCGATAATGCTAGCAGTATGTTGAAAGCGTGCGACTTGCTTCAAAAAAGGAATCTGTCCTGCTTTGCACATACTATTAACCTTGTGGTGCAAGATTGCTTAGCGCAAGATTATGTCAAAACTACTTTAGGGAAATGTAAGAAAATTGTGAGCTATTTCAAGAGCCGCATAATTTCCTACGAAAAGTTTAAAGCTGACCAAGGCAGAGACACACCCTACAGCCTACAACAGGAGGTACCGACCCGCTGGAACAGCGCTCTAAGAATGGTGGAGAGAATTCTATTAACAAATAATTCAATTTCAAATGTACTGTTAATTACACCAAAAGCACCGCTACCTTTAACGGCAGACGATATGGAATTCTTGCAGGACCTTAAACAATTGCTTATGCCATTTGATGCCGCTACAGTCCAAACATCGTCAAGTGCAGCTGTTACTATTTCATTAATAGTTCCTCTAACTTGTAGTCTTTTTAAGTCTCTTGGTGAATTAAAAACTTCAGAAGGCCATCAAGCTTGTATATTTCTGCTCGAAAGAGTAAAGAAAAGACTATTTCCTTACGAAGAGCGTACAGTAACAAGACTGGGAACATTATTAGACCCCCGGTTCAAGAAGGAAGGTTTTCTTTTCCCAAGCAATGCAGGTGGAGGGACACAGTTTTTGCAAAACGAGTTGAGTGGCATGAACAAAAACAACACCATACAACACGATAATGTAGAACCATCATGTTCTAAAAATATTCAACACAAGTTCCAGCCACAGCTTTTAAAATTCGTAGAAAGTATTCGTAACTTACGAATAGACATCCACAAGAATGTTATCTTAGTACTGTAATATTTGATTGATAAGAGTAGCCAGATAAAATATAAAATCATGGTGATTTTGGGCGTGGCGTCAACACCGTCTGATTGTTCAATATTATTACATCGATAAAAATTGACGACAGTGTTGGGTCAGTGGATTGCTTGTCTTGCGCGCATTAAAATCTACTCTTCACTCGACCCCAATTTGAAATGGCCAGTGACTTCCGGTCAAGTGTCTCATCCATAATTCGCCTTTTGTCTTCAATATGCATGACAGATGTTGCTGCCATTCACGAATGCAGTAGATTGGATTCACGGTCTGATCTAAAAGATCGTCAACAAAAATAATAAATAAAGAGGGAGATAGGACAGACCACTGCGGTACACCAGCAGTCAGCCAATTTTTTGTTAGATGATATTTATCTACAACAACTAGAATCTTGTAATCTCTATTAAACTAGATATAAGTCTGTCAAAGGTATTACCGACATTAAATGCGGTCAGCTTTGATATGATTGCACCGTGACAGACTATATCAAAGGCATTGGAGACTCGTACCTAGAGCCACTACCTTACTCTCACCAACTTGTGGATAGGCCGACTCCTACGCTCCAAATAGAAGGAGCGAAGCAATACTGTCGTTTACTAAGCAGGTGGTTAAACTACAGGTACCTCACAAGATGATGGCAAACTATGCTCTTCATTACCTTAGAAAACGCGGAGGGAATCGGGTCGGATGGGCGCTCGCAACCTTCTAAAACACTGGAAAGACTCCCACCCTGATAGCATAGTTAAAAATAATGCGTAATGAACGGGCTAGCGTCGAAGAGCACTTATGTACATAGGACAAGTGCCGAAATACCATACGGACCAGGGGATGTACTACCATTGATATTTACTAGAAACCTTTTCACTCCACGAGGTAGAAAACATATCTGAGGCATAAAACTAAATACGTTTTTTATCACAGGGAGTAGGTTATTGCTACCTGGCAAGGAACAAATTTCTGAAAATGTTTCAGCCAATAGGTTAGCTTTATCAAGTGATCGTTAGTGAATGCTTGGTCGTCTTTAACAAGAGTCGGCATAGATGAAAAACTATCCTTTACTCTTCTTACAAACGACCAAAAGCTCTTACTTCCACTCGGCGAAGTAAGAACCTTTGCACCTAGACGTTTCTCGCTCAGAAATTATACCGTCTAAGCACTTTGAGGCAGATAGTTCTTGTCTGTTAAAGCAGCAATTCAGTATAGGCATTTTTGTTCAAACGCGAATTTCGGAATGCCCCCTCATTGGATCTGACAGCTCCACTGCATGCCTGGTCAAACCTACTGTTTTTGTCTAGTTAAACGAACATAATTTTATAATTTCATAATTTAATTTTAAGATTTTATTTTTGATTATTTCAGCAGCAGCATTAATATCGTTATCGAGTTAGAATAGTTTCCAGTTAAAATGCTGGCCCAACCTGCCTTTTCGTATATAAAAATTTTTAGCTTTGGGGCAAGTATCGAAGCGACGCAAAGAGGGAAATTCGAATTACTACCGCAATTCTGAGACGATGGCCTTGGAAAAGTTTCACGAAACTCCAGAATTGAATCGAATAATCACATTTAGCGATAAAGCTCATTCCTGGCTGAGTGGTTTTGTCAATAAACAAAATATGCGTTATTACTTATAGACAGCAACAAACCCACATGTGCTTCAAGAGACACAATTGTATCCCCAAAAAATTACTGTGTTGTGTGGTTTTCATGCCGGAGGTGTGATTGGACAGTATTTTTTCGTCGATGAAAACAATCGTCATGTTACCGTCAATGGAGAGCTCTTTCGTACCACGTTAGAAAATTGTTTCTTTGACATGTTAGAAAATTAGAATTGGATGAGCTTGACATCGTCGATATGTGGTATCAACACGATCGTGCCACTAGCCACACAGCACGAGTTACAATAATTTTACTGAAAGACAAATTCGGTGAACGTGTTATCTCGAGAAATCGACAGGTCGAATGGCCACATAGTGCATGCGATTTTACGCCATTGGATATATTTTTATGGGTCACATCAAGTCATTGGTCTATGGCAACAAGGCCACAAATTTAGACGTGCTCATAGACAACATCTAACGCGAAATTGCCAATGTTCCGGTCGAAATGTGTGCAAGAGTGGTGGAAAAGAATAGATCGCTGTACACGGGCTCGTGGTGTTCATATGACCAAAATCGAATTTCATTCTTAAAATATAACATTTGCACTACACCTGTAGTAATGTGGAACTTTATATCTTAAATATATTAAGTGTTTTATTAATATATAACATTGTTATGCCCTCGCTAGAAAACCTTGTATACTTATATTTGTTGCTTTCACTACTTATATATGTGCATGTGAATTTTCGAGTTTTTTAAAAGACTACTGTAAAGCGGAAAACATAAAAGCCCGTTAGGCCTAGACAATAGGCAAAACATTACTTCCAGTATTGCAATGACTGTCTGGCGTTCTCCAAATGTGCCTATATCTTGGAGTGGTGTTAGATATTAAAGTACAACATAAATAATCTACCATGGACCACTTGGGCGTCAAATGTGTTACATTACTGCAAAAAGTCTATTGGTCATAACTGGGGAATGAATCCCAAAAACGTGTACTGGCTATGTGATTTGGTTGTCAGGCTGATTATATTCTACGGGCCTGCTGTCTGGTGGTCGACATTGGAGAAGAAGGATCATCAGAGCGGGTTTGAACTATTATGAGAAAGGAAGAGATAACGATTCAGGAGCGCTAAGGATCTGTTTAGTATACTTAACGAGTACTTATATACGAGGGCGGTTCGGAAACTTCTTAGCCTAGCACAAAAAGCGCGGTATAAACAGAAAAAAGTTAAGTGTTTTGGAGTTGTAACTTCTATCTCTGCTATGAACACATGTTAAATTTTGTTTCGATCTGGCAACTCCTTCATATAGAAACAGGTGTTCACAAAAGACGCATCCGCAATTTTTTTACAATGGAAAAATTAGAAATGCGTGGTGTCATTAAATATTTACATAAAAAAGGTTTATCGGTACAAGAAATTCATAATGATATGGTGAATGTGTTAGGTGAAAGTGCTCCTTCATATGCAACAGTAAAAAATTGGGTTGCTGAATTTAAACGTGGTCGTACAAGCATTGAAGATGAACCACGTAGTGGACGTCCAAAAACAGCAACAACAACAGAAATTGTAGCCAAAGTTCATGATATGGTATTAAATGATCGACGAATAAAAGTGCGTGAAATAGCTAATATCATGGGCATCTCAAATGATCGAGTCCATTTAATTTTGCATGAAGAACTACAGATGAAAAATCTTTCTGCAAGACGGGTTCCGGACTTGTTAACAGTCGACCAAAAACGCATAAGAATGAACATTTCTCAAGCTTGTTTGGATCGTTTTCAGCGAAATAAAATGGATTTTAAGCGTCGTTTCATAACTGTTGATGAGACATGGATCCACCACCATACTCCAGAGACAAAAGAACAATCCAAACAATGGACTGAAGCTGGAGGAAGTGCCCCAAAGAAGGCAAAACAATTCAATCGGCTGGTAAGGTTATGGCAACGGTTTTTTGGGACTTTAAAGGTATTTTATTGATTGACTTTCTGCAAAAGGGTAAAACAATACATTCAGAGTACTATTGCAACCATTTAGATCAATTAAATGTACAAATTCGAGAAAAACGTCCTGGCTTACAACACAAAAAAATAATTTTTCATCAACACAACGCACCAGCGCACAAGAGTGTTTTAACAATGGCTAAAATTAACGAATTAAAGTACGAGTTGCTTGACCACCCACCTTAGTCTCCTGATTTAGCTCCCAGTGAACTTTTTCCTTTTCCCAAATCTAAAAAAATTCCTTGCTGGCAAGCGTTTTACCTCAAATGAAGATGCAATTACAGTTGTAAACCACTATTTTGAAGACCTTGAGGAAAACTATTTTAATCAAGGGATAGAATTGCTAGAAAGCGTTGGACTAAATGTATTGAAGTTTCTGGAGATTATATTGAAAAATAAAATTATTTTTGAAAAACTAAATATTCTCTTTCATTGATAGGCTAAGAACTTTCCGAACCGCCCTCGTAGATATGTGACCACATGGGCATGGAATTACAAGAACTATGATCATGCGGATATTTTGGCGGTTGTTAATATAGGTTCTGCTGGTGCGACCTGGTTTCGATCCTGGTTTCGCGACAAAAATAGGACTACGTGATTGGCCTTCGCTTCCCTAAAAATGCAATCGAAATATACACTGACGCACAGAAACACTTTCTCATTGAAAACGATAGGTGCGAAAAAGAACCCACTTTCATAGTGGCCAGAAAGATCTGACTTTGTATAGGCAGACGACGAAGACCGCGACTTGCCTGCCAGGTTCCATCTAAGAGACCTCCATCTAAGGGTCACTGCTATTTGGACATACGCACCAGCAGATTGTCTCTGTTATACACCGTGTTATACTTCTGTGGGAGTTCCAACAATGAAGAGAAGGAGGAGACAACTGAACATATTTTCTGCCACTGCTCAGCATTTGTGGGCTCAAAATGGCGATGGCAGAATCGAAACGTTCATCATGGAAACAGGCTGGTTAAGGATAAAAGAGGCTGATTAGGGATAAAAAAGGCTTTGATTTACAAGAATAGACAGAAGTCCAACTGTGTCAAGTCACATTATCGTCGCGGCCAATTAACCTCGCCACGACGGAGATAACGCGGCCATTGAATTTTGTGCAGAAAAGAACCATTGTTTCGTTGGATGTGTGGCCATCACCATTCTGTTTGATCCACATATCGGCCAAGTCTCTATCCTCGATTTCGGACCACAAGAATTCCGTTATTATTTCGCGGTAGCGAACACCTTTTACGAGACGAAGTTGATGCCTTTTCCGCCGCACTATTGTGAACGTCAGAACGATTTGGGTCAGCAAGCTCAGTGTTTCCGAATTTCCTGCAGAACCGGTTTGCTGAAATTGGCGCACAATTCTCTCGATTGTGTACATAGTTGGTCGATTATGCTGACCATAAGAATCACGAAATGCATTTTAATTTTAACGACCGGCTTCGTAAAAGGCTTCAACAATCTTAACGCGCTGCTTAATTGTGAATCTCTTCAGGGTTTAATTTGTCAAACACTGAACATAGAAATGTCAAATTAAGTTGGGCATAAAACATGACGTTAAGGTGTGACTCACAATTAACATCGTACATTATGGTTGGACCACCCTTTAGTTTGTTTATGAAAACAATTGAATGGTTACATAGAACATCGTGTTTGAAATCAGACTTTTTCAATAATTCTTATTATTGTTTCAGTTGTATTTATTTTCTACCGATGGTTGTATGGTATATTTAAGTTGTCATTCCGTTTGCAACACAACGAAATATTGACTGGATACTCTATAAAATACTACGACCGGGTGTCTATTGAAATCGCAAACGCGGTCAAAAGAATTAACCAAGGACCCTAAAAACTTGCATGATAACGGCTAAATGTCATAAGCTGTTTGTGATTGTAAGTAATCGAAATCGGCTCAGGGGGAAAACTTACTCATTAAGGGACTAAAGTACAAAGCAAAACTTTTTGTGGACGTGCAATGGTTAAAATGTGATCTATTAATACCTCAAAAGTAGCTGGACGTTTATGTTCTTGTTACTCAAAAATAATTAAATACACATATGTATGTCAACAGTTAATAAGGACATACACATGTGTAATTAACTTAAAGCAAATATCGGTATCAAAATATTTTTTTTTTATTTTTAAGTTTCGGCTGAGGCTAAGAAGCCTGGGCCAAAGGGGTGCAACGTGGATCATAGGGGATAGTGTTATATGGAGATTCTTAGTAGTACGATTTGGATATGACTCACCCCCTTATTTTGTGGGGTTTGAAAAAAAATGCGTGGTCCAAAAAATGGGGGTGGTGGAGCGGGGCAAGTGACAGCTCATCGAGGTCAAAGGTCGTGGGATGGGGGAAATATTCACAAAAAGCCCCACAACTACCTAGGAGTCGAACCTAGAGGGGTAAAATGTATGACCGACCCCCATTAATTTTGCCTCCCAATATTTTTTCCAAACATAACTTCCCCCTAAATTCACCCCCACAGGTGGCTCCCCTATAAAAAAAATAGTTGCCTGTTTTGACCATGCGGTACGTTATTGGCAAAGCAAATACATAAGAAAAATACTTTTAAGCGAGGTACCTTCGGTCCCCCAAAGGGAAAAATTCTTTTCCCTATGCCGATTTTGCCCATTTACAATCCCAAACAGCTTATGACTATGAGCCATTACGAGTATTATGCAAAATCGTTAAACAGACACACGGACATGGCTAGATCGTCTTAGAATTTTAAGGCGATCACCTTCGGTAATTCTAAGAGATTGTCTGTATAAACTGGTAAACAAGTTTATTTTGGGCGTAGCGACTATAAATTCTTAATGCGCACAAAAGCCAAATGAAACAGGTCTATAGACCCCTTGGACAGAT
This sequence comes from Hydrotaea diabolus, assembly GCA_963513945.1. Lineage (NCBI taxonomy): Eukaryota > Metazoa > Arthropoda > Insecta > Diptera > Muscidae > Hydrotaea > Hydrotaea diabolus. The sequence goes on along the minus strand of OY740716.1, from coordinate 101,113,452 downwards.
TCTAAATTTAGCCAGATTGTAAAAAGATTGTCACAGTTGGATTTGTAAAAATTTTCATTATTATTTTGCATTTTTTACAGATTTGGCCATATTTAATGGACCAAATTTTCCGTCACTAATCCAAATTTAAAAAAAAAAACTTTATTTTTGATACCCGGCCTCCCATACATATATGGTCCTGTTTCAAACTGGTTAAAGTTTTTAAACCAATTAAAAATGGCGTTTTATAGCGGTTGTATGTAAAGTCGGAAGCGACCTTTTTACTAGTGATATATCAAAACGTGGACTGATATATCCTAATTATATCTGAGATGGTAATTAATCAACCGTTATGAACTGTGCCAAACTTCATCAAGATTTGATGTAGTATGTGACTTTTACAGCTTAATACATGGAAACGGTTAAACGTACATATATGTGGAACCTTTATCGAAATCTGAACCAATTTCTTTTATATTGAATAAAGCAAATCCTTAGTCCAAAAACTTACTACTGACAAATTTTATCAGGATTGGATGTTGTTTTCGGCTTCTAGAGCTTAAAACCTAGAACCGGCTTAACATATGTGTGGGATCTATATCGGAATCAAATTTCTTCAAATTATAAAGCGTCCGCCCTTGGTTCTAAAAAAAACTACTTCTGCCAAATTTCATGAACAATTGGACTTTAGATTTACAGCAGACGGACGGATGGTTGAAAAGACAGGCATCGTTAAATCGAACCAGCTAGTGATTCTAAGACATTTTATTGTATAGCAAACTTTAGATGAACAGAAGACCACCAGCCAGACATAGGCGAATCTCGGCGGGTCTAGCTTAAATATTTGCCATGAAACTTACTTATAATACCCTGTTCCACGGTGTAGTGCAGGTGATAACAATTCGAATACAAAAGTCGATTGTGCGATTAAAAGTCGAACGCAAAAGTCGATCACGACTTTTTCAATTTTAGCAACAAAAAGTTGACTAATCGATAATCGCATTTAAGATACTTAGTAGGCTCTCTGCAAGCTAAAACATACAGCATATGTGAGGCGCAAAATAGAAAGGGACCTAAGGTTCAGGAGAGCCATTTTAAAGATTAGGTCCTATTTGCGCTTAGAATCGTCAACTTCACTTTCATAAAACGCGCATATCTCTGGTAGGGAACCCTTTTGGGGCATGGGATCGGTCGCATTCGATGCTCAGATGTTGTCCACATAAAAATAAGTGAAAAGTTGACGAAAAGTTTTGTTCAGGAGAGCCATTTTAAAGATAAGGTCCCTTTCTATTTGCGCTTAGAATCGTCGACTTCACTTTCATAAAACACGCATATCTCCGGGAGGGAACAATTTTGGGGCAAGGAATCGGTCTCATTCGATGCTCAGATGTTGTCCACATCAAAAACGAAAAAAAAATGAAAATTGATTTTTTCACCCTGTCACATATACTAATACATTAATAAACAATAAGGCGGACACAATTGTACAGCGAATTAGCGCTCATGCCGATCCAACAAGCTTGTACCAGAACCTTTTTTAACCTATGACAGCGACGCAAACCAATTAATATGTAATATTTTAAGATTTGTAAACTTTTTGAGGTAGTACTGAGATATTTTAAAAAAATGAAACACTATCGACTTTTTAAAATAAAATCGGATGAACACATATAATTTTGTACTTTCCACTCTTTAAAAACGTACGTTTTCGAAACCAATGGTAACAAAACCAAGAAAAGATATTTAGTTTATAAAATTAATATTGTCGAAACAAAAAAAGAAAAAAACTTTATATTAGAACGGAGCCAACTTTGAAGTACCCTATACCACTGTGTTATTCGGAAAATTTGCGCCTATCTATAAGATCGGTAAGGTCGGAGTTTATACTTCTAGCGCAGTAGGGACACATTTTGTTTAGACACATATACCGACATGGTTTAATTTCACCAGGAATAGTTATAGGTCACACATAACGGTCTATGCTGCATTAAAATATCCTTTGTACAGCTGCAATATTTTAGTTTAGAAAGGACATTTGTATGAGGGCTTTATTGAATTTTATTTGTGACTTCTAAGCGGCAAACCCACTTAGGAGGGATCATTGTGTGAGGCTTTCAGAAAATATTGGCAATTTAATCCAATATTACCGTAGGTCGCTTATGACGCTTTATGCTAAATTTTGTCGGAATTGGATGCAATATGTGGCTTTTAGATCTGCAGGATTTTAAATCGTGTTTTTTTAACATTTTAATTAATGAGTTTCTGCAGAGGTAATACTTCGTTAGACCGAGTCTAATTTAGGTATATAGAGCTGCCGTGCCACATATCGTGACAGATATGGACTAATTTCTGCAGGTTTTGACCCAAACCTTAACCATGCACCAAGTTTCATTGAAATCTGTTCATAATTGCGACATGAGCTACGATTATGACGATAGATGGACTCTCGTATAAAGGGACGGACATCGTAAAATATATCAAATAAAATGCGCAGCGCTAACCTCGCGGTACTTTAGATGCCGAAAATGTATCAAGGAAGTACAATTGTATCAACTTTCGCTTTACTGACATATATGATTGGGATCTATATCTAAATCTGAAACGATTTTCTTCAAATTCAATTACATCCTTTCTTGGCCCAAAAAACTGGTGCTTAATTTCAACAAGATTGGATGTAAGATGTTGCATAGTACTAAACACATTTCAGGATTATTTAAAAGTTGTTCATCACATATTTTTAGTCTACGTATTCCATTACGCTTTTTACCATTTTTACCTACCTGGTTTTTACCTTAATTTTGTTATAGAAAATAAGTTCTTACGATTTTAAAATTTCCGATGGCATACTCCTGACTAGATTCAACCTCATTTCTCACCTTAGGCTCGTTCCCCTTCAGGGCACCCCTTCCAAGGTGGAGAACCTTAACCAGTCCCCTCCCAAACCATGGTAACAATCGGCCCAATAACATGTTTACTCCAGAATTTCCCCGAAGTCGTGGATGAAAAGGATATGGCTGGAACTATCGCATCTGGAGGCTGGAAGTCCCTCATTGTGGCATCGTAGTTTTGCGGGCATTTTTTAGTTTTTATTTTGTTTGTTTCAAGAACATGTAATTTCCTTAGTTTTGTGGATTTGTTCCCTTTTACTTTTTTCTTTATAATGTAAAATGTGCTTGTTTTAGAAATTTTTGATAAAAAAATAACACTCTTCTTTACTTGTTTATTTCTTTTTAAAGAAAACACTGAACTTAATAATTACTCCTATTTTAGACCAAAAATAGTTTTCAGATTTAAAAAAAAAGGTTTTGTCACTTCCACTCTGGCAGCAGCGAATAAAAAACCCCTGTTTCTCCAGCAGCGCCTATCTTTCCCTAATATTACCCTTCCTTTGGCCATCTTGACTTTAGCTCTGAATTCGTATTAGAGTAGAAACAGAGCACTGCGACTGCTCTGTTTTTTTTTTGTCATTTTACTTATACAGCTGTTTTTTTATTATTTGGCCTTGAGTGATTTTGAAATAAATACCATAAATTTATTTGCAAACTAAACAAGAATTATTTAGAAAGTTTAATTGTAAATTGCATGAACAATCAAGTTCTTTTACTTTTATTATAATTTTCTTGTTTTGGTCCATTGTTTTTTAAACTTGGGTTTCCCGAAAATACTTTTAAAATTTATGATTTCTTCTTCTTACTGCAAATATGCTTAAAAACTATTAGCCCATACGTTTTTGTTAACAAAAAACAGCTAAAATTGAGCGCGCAAGAAAATCCGAAGAGAAAATAGAAATAGATTTAATTCAGTGCGGTTTTGCGGCTGCTACCGCAATTTTGTGTTTCTACTCTTAATCGGCGAATGCGACAGGGTTGTTATTATGTTGCTGTCTGGCGGCAGTTAGCCACAGATTCGATTAATTAATCTAGCAATACTCCAATTTTTTCCAGCCAGAGCTTGATGCCGATAGAAAATTACCAACAGCGGCGGTTGAATCTCTTTTCAATAGTAGTTATTTTTAATTTTTCCGAACAAATACATATGATGTAAATAAATCAAAAATTAACATTCATATTAAATTCATGCGTTTTGCATATGTATCTTGTAGTGTTATCGATAGACAACATTATCTTAATGATATAATCACATCGTTATTTAGTACTAAGAATTGTTTACTTTTAAGGATATGATTTAAAGAAAAACAAGGATTAAGAATGCCAATTTTATTTATAAGGAAATAAAATTAAACACAGTCCAACTTGAAACCGCCGACTAATTGGCATTGTATTCATTTTTATTTTGTCTAGCGCTCTTTAGTGCTTTAATAATAAAAATTGCATTGATGCTTTTAAATCCCCGCAAAGAAAATAAACAAAACCATAATTTTTGCCAGTCATGTTTTTAAGCGCCAGCACACAAAAAAAAGTTTTATCACTTGAATAAAGGTTTTGTCACTAACACTCTGTGTTACTGCTGCGAAGATATATTTCTGAACATTTTTAATGGTCTCGGACGTAACTTTATTGTTACTGGTTACTACAATGCCAAACATACGCACTGGGGTTCCCGTTTAGCAAACCCTAGAGGAAACCAGCTGTATAAATGTCTAATGCGACGTCAAAATAAATTGGACTTTATATCTACATATTGGCCTTCTGATATTAACAAAAAGCCTGACTTGATAGATTTCGGTATAACAAAAGGAGTTAGTAAATCTAACTTATCGTCAGACCACTAGCCAGTTATATTTCTTCTTCACGAGAAGACAGTACTTGTAGATGAGCCCTTAAGGCTTATTTCATACACAACTAACTGGTTAAAGTACATGAAGTACATTAGCAGTCATTTATATTCGAATCATCTTATTTCTAACGCGGATGAGATCGATAACAACGTATCCAACTTGAACGTGATCCTGGAACAGGCGGTCATTTACGCTGCGACAAATAGTTTAAATACTTACACTAACCGGGAAATAGAGCACCTAAGTGAAAAAAGGAGGTTCCGTCGCGAATGGCAGCGAAACAGGTCAACAGCGGCCCGACTAACACTGACTGGCGCTACTAAAAGGTTGCAAAGCTCACTTAGAAATGAAGACAGTAGACAGCATGCTAGTTTCATTGCAAGTTTAACTCCGACAGCTTTAACCAAATTCTCAATATGTGACAGCGCATAGAGAAAGGGACCTAAGGGTAAAAAAATCAATTTTCATTTTTTTTTTTGATGTGGACAACATCTGAGCATCGAATGAGACCGATCCCATGCCCCAAAAGTGGTCCCTCCCAGAGATATGCGCGTTTTATAAAAGTGATGGTACACCAAAGATACACGTATTTAAATCTTTAAAATGGCTCTCCTGAACAAAACTGGGTTTTACCCTTAGGTCCCTTTCTTGTTTGCGCGTCAAATATGGAAAACATTAAGAAATACTATTATGCCCACTGAAACGCAATTTCCAATACGCGACGCGAATGGGCAATATCTGAAAAGGAAAAGACAATGTTTTTGCAAACCATCTGTCTCAGGTATTTCGCCCAAATCCTACAAGTAGCGACCTACTTCCACCTGATGATAAAATGTCTGCCGTAATTTCATTGTTTACTAACGCAAATGAAGTTCTGCATGTTATTAAAGAAACCGTGAATCCAGTAAAGCAACTGCAAATGGCTTAAATGATCACGGTTAAAATGATCTTAGAACGTCCCTATATTGCTGTGAAGTCCCTGGCAAAATCATTTAACTCAATTTTGGGATATGGTTACTTTCCTAAAGTATGGAAAATGTCTCTGATTCAAATGATTTTAAAGCCAGGAAAGGAGAAATCAATGCCTTCTTCATACAAACCGATCAGTTTGCTTCCCTGCTTATCCAAACTATTTGAAAAAGTACTGCTGCGCCGTATTTCTTGATGTTCCTCAAGCATTTGCCAAAGTCTGGCTTGACCTACAAAGTTTGCAAATATTTACCGGCAAATACGCATCGAATTCTTGAGTCTTACTTAGAAAACCGCAGATTCAGATTCAAATGTGGGCAATACGTCACCGATGACCGCCTATCCTTTACTTTCTGTTTACCGCAGATATCCCTACCAGCCGATACGTGCAAGCTCTCTATTTTGACTGAATTAACGCAAATTCCTGCCAATAAGCAGAGATCCACATAACAAAAAATCCATACTTGGATTCATTATTGAAATATACTTAAGATTCGTATACTTATTGTTTAGCTCCTTTGGAGCAGATTCAAATATAGCATATATAAAAAAACCCTCAGAAATTAAGAATAGAATTACTTTCTAGGTTGGCTTTTGTCAGGGTCTTTAATAAAACATATTTAATTAGCCTGTCTGAAACTTTGGAACGCGGATATGGGACATTAATCCGCTGAAAAGGCCGCTAAACCTTGTTATTATTCCCCATTTTCGGACAAAGAGTCTCATTGGCCGGCTTTGGTTCCCTGCATGGTTGACAATCTTGTAAACGTAAACGCCTGTATTTAAATAAAATAAATGTAGAACAAAAATACTTACTTACCCTTTGCAACGTTTTGTGTAACCTGCCGTGAGCCAGTTGGCGTGGACATTGTGCTTTGGTAAAAATATTACCTGTCAGTTCCATCGGAACCCATAGTTTTCACTCAACATATTCCTGAAGTGGTGCTCAGTCATAAGGCCATGTTCCTTTATACAACTGCACATAGCAATTTTAAAAAATCTTCCGATTTGAAGGCTTCAGACATATGGAATGCTCTTTCCCGTCTGTATTCCGCTTAAACAACACACCCCCAATCCAAATATCCGAGGAGTCGCATTGAAAAATAAATACTCTGAAAAATTAGGTTGTGTAAGCACCGGTCTCGTTATTAGGGCAACTTTAAAAGGTTGGAACGCTTTCTGAGCATGCTCCGTAAAGAAGAATTGTCGAACCAGTTTTAAAGTTTCAAATATGTAAGAGGCAATGGTAGCATAGTCGGCTCTGTACCTTCTATACCAACCTTTGTCTCCTTCAATCTTCTGACATCCTTGGGTGTTTTCGGTAATGAATACCATGTGATGGTCTCGTCTCTCTCTGGATCTGATTTTAGGTTTTCCACCTACGATGTTTCACAAGTATCGTCACTCTCCTCAGCAAACCTTTGATTTAAATACCTTGCATCCGCTTAACACTTCGACTTCGATATAACAACTTCAGGTGACAACCCAAAATGGCCTTAAAATGGTAAAGTGCTCTTCAAAGCGCCGTAGATGCAGTTGCTTCTCTAATTGCCGAGTCTAGTGATAATCGTATTTAGCAGAATGCGTATTTTATGTGTACCCTTGAAATATAATGCGTGTCTGCGAAGCTACAAAGCAGTCCTTTAATATGCGGCAGTGCGTAGGCATTCTTAACCGTCAGTGCGTTGAGATGGCGAGTGTTGAAGAACAGCCAATTCGTTTAGCCCTAGCGAACTAACCTCACCGGTTGACTCAAGGGACTTTCGCTTTCCTCAATAACACCAAGGTAGAACATTCTGTCCAACTCCACATTCATCAGCTTCTGAACAGCCGGGGACACAGGATAATGCAGGTCTTTCACTGGGATGACATTTTTCGTATCTATCGTGTGGACCTCATAGTTGGTTCTACCCAAACTTCGTTTTGAGTAGCACGGAAACTTGACCTACATAATTTCCAGACATTGGCTCTTTGTCTTGGATGTGGTGCTCGTTTTTAAGTCATTGGTCAAACTACTCGTACCAGCTTCTTCGCATAGACTAACACAATTGGTGGACAAACTCTCGACCTTAGCTTAACACCGAAACACCGCACGAAATCCACTCCAAGAAACAGCTCTCGATTCAGAGAAGGCACCAAATAGACCAATAGACGGACGGATTAGTGAAAATAAGAACCACTGCCACAAAAAATTAAAAAACTGTTGAAAGGAAAAATGTAAAAAAAACACCGAGAAAAAAAAGTATACAGCAATTACTCGTAATTGAAACTAAACAGAAACAAAGGTTAAATACATATATGTGTGTGTAAAAAATCGAATAACAAAAATCCAGACTGCTGTACGAGTATATCATTGTAAAAGTGTATGACCAAAAACGGAAAAGAAAACGAATGCAGAAAGAAACCAAAATTGCACAGTAAACCCTACAAAGTCTATATGAAAAAAGATAAGCAACAATATTCAACTGCAGTTGAAATTTTTTGAAAATAACTTGAATTCCGGTAGAGGAAAATAAAAAGGATTTCGGAATATTAAAAGAGAGCCGAAAATAAAAAGAAAGAGGAAAAGTTGAATTCTGTTACATATAAACATACTTAAAAAAGAATAAACGTATATTAAACTAACATTATTGAATAATTTAATAACCGATTTTTTCCGAGAAAAGTGTTTCACTCGAATGAAACTCAAAAAGTTTCCATCATAACACTGATATAGGGAAAAAATATGGGTGACAAATAATAACAGTTAAGGGTTTCCTCCTTATATCAATTTTATCGCACGAAATCAGAAATCCCAAAGGATAAACAATTAAAAATGAAATGAGCAAAAACAATTCAAAAATTAATCAAAGGAGAAAAACAAGAACTAAACCTACAACATTGCTAAACCTGTAGATTCGATTAAATAACAAAATTAAATTTAAGTTCTGCCAGTTCAGTTGTCCTTTTTTAAAAATTTAAAAATTATTTAACTGAAACTCAATTTTTCTTTCATCCTTTTAGAGCCTGAAATCCTGCAAACGGAATTTTCGGGAAAAGCCACTGACCAGATAGTAAGTGTTCAAACAATAAAGTCATTTCTTTCATTACATTTTCCATTCTCCAAAGATTACCCATCGTTACGAAAGGACTTGACAAGTACTTAAACCCTTAGAGGAAATGACAACAGGTAATAATGGGTTAACTAAAGTAAAATTGAATAAAACCCAAAATTAATTTAACAATGAAAAGCCACACACAAATGTCCACAAATTTGCACACCAAAATTTAATTTAAGCCTGTAACAAATAAGAACCAATTCTCACATGAGAAGTTAATTAAAACTTATAAAAAAACGGAAAATAAACATGGGGAAAAAATACAAATTGATAATAAAATTTAGAATGGCAAATAATAAGAAAAATAGACGTTTATCCAAAAATAAAAAAGTACAGTGGAAGATAAAAATGTAAGTTTCATTCCAATATAGAAACTAAACTCAAGAACATAATAAAAAAAACAATTAAGCAAAAAAAAATCAGATATGTGAAGCACATATTTTTTGTTTATCCAACACATAAACTAATTTTCTTTCCGATTCCCGTTTTATCATCTTTTCGAACAAAAGGTGTCAAACACTCTTGCAGACTAATTACGTCACATTTGAAAGAATATCTTGAATACTAGGATGTTTTAGGACATCATATGAAAAAATCCCACTATCCATTATTTACACACAAACAACAAAAAAACTTTATTGTTTGGTTAATTTGAGTCAACTCGATGCAAGTCGGGATCCGAATTTAACCCCTAGAAGTTACTAACCATTCTCAGTTCTTACGTCATAGTTCTCCGGGACGCCACGTGGGAGACACTTCGTCGACGGGACCGTTGCACATGTAACCCGCTAGAACCGTAGGTTACGTTGAAGTTCAAAAACAATGTACTCTGGCTTTTGAGAACTCTGGCGTTCGCTTCGAATTGGATGTGTTGGGTATCCCAGACAGATAGCTAGTCTTTCAACAACAACCTAATTTGATCGTATCATGTTTATACAAAACAAGGCGAAATATAATGTGACTCCTATGGTTCCATATACCGATGCCAATATAGGAGCGTATGGCAGCTAGCACGACTGATTCACTCTTTTTGAGGCATCAGCCTATAATGAATTGGTGATAGCAAAGTTTTTGATCACTTCAACAAACTCCTTGCTAGTAATTTGTTTGTCATTTTCAGACACGATAACTTAATGTGTACTAAATTTATGGAACACCTCGCAAATTAAGAATAACATTACATTCTTCGCTCTGGATTCTGTCATGGTCTTTAATAAAACATATTTCATTAGGTGATCTGAAACTTTGAAACGCAGATATGGAACTAGGAAGACCGCATAAATACACTGAAATTCCCCATTGGCGGACGAAGAGTCACATTAGCCGGCTTTGTTTCCTTACTTGGTTGACAATCTTGTATACGTATGCCCGTATTGGAGCATTCTGTTCAGCCAATAAAAATACTTTCTTACCCTTTACAACGTTTTGTGAAATCTGCCTTGAACAACTTGGCGTGGACAATGTGCTTTCGTAAAAATATTAAAATCTTCCTGAAGTGGTGCCCCGTCATATGACAGTGTTCGCTTATACAAGTGCATCATCACTCTGATATTCGTTCCGTTGCTTCTTTCACTATCCATAGCATTTGCAAATAATCTTCCGATTTAAAGGCTTCCGACGTATGGTATATCAAATCGCCTACTTCGTGGTCAAAGGCCATTACCACTGCCAAGGATTCTCCTTCGTGACGGAAAAATTATTCTGGGCTGATATCAACTTTTGTAAAAAATATGAAATGGAATGCTCTCTCCCGTCTGTATCCCGCTGAAACAACACAGCCCCAATCCATATATCTGAGGCGTCGCATTGAACAAAAAAAATGCTCCGAAAATTAAGATGTGTAAGCACAGGTGTCGCTGTTTTGAGCCTTCTACGTAAAGAAGAAGTGTTTAACCTTTTTTAAAATACAGAAGCGGCAATTGAAGCATTGTCGGCTCTGATCCTTTTATACCTCCCTTTTGTCTCCATAAAACTTCTGATATCCTTGGGTGTTTCAGGTAATGAATACCGTGTGATGGTCTCGACTCTCTCTGGAACTAATTTTAGGTTTCCTCCACCAACGTTGAATCCCGAGTATCGTCACTCATTTAAGCAAAACTTTGATTTAGATACATTGATAGTAATCTTCGCATCCGCCTAACACTTCGACACTCGTTATAACAACTCCAGGTGACACTCGAGATCTAGAGACACTTTCCAAATATCGTCCAAGTAGACAAAAGCTCGGCAAAGCGTGTGGGCTGCATTACTACACAGCCAAAAAGGCATGGCCTTAAATGGCAAAGTGATTTTCCAGGCACCGTAAATGTAGTTGCTTCTCTAATTGCCAAGTCTACTGCTATCTAGAAGAACGCGTTATGACTACTCTTGAAATAAAATGCGTGTGTGCCAAACTACAAAGCAGTCCTTTAATATGCGGCAGTGGGTAGGCATTCTTGACAGTCAGTGAGTTGGCGAGTGTTGAAGAACAGCCGGTTCTTTCAGGCCTTGCGAACTAACGTCGCCGGATGACTTCAGGGACTTTCCTCCATAACACCAAGGTAAAGCATTCTGTCCAACTCCACATACATCAGCTTCTGAATAGCCGGGTGACAGGATAATGCCGGTCTTTCACTGGGATTGCATCCATCGTATCTATCGTGTGGACATCATAGTTAGTTCTACCAAAACTTAGGTTTTTGTAGCACGGAAACTTTACCTACATCATTTCCAGACATTGGAACCGTGTCTTGGATAGGGTGCTCATTTTTTAGTCATACCAGCTTCTTCGACAACATTGGTGGACAAACTCTCGACCTTAGCATAACGCCGAAAACAGAGCAATAAATCCACTCCTAGAAACGGTTTTCGATTCAGAGAAGGCACCAAATATACCAACAGATGGACGGAGTAGTTCCAAACTAAAGTGGAAAATGTGAAAACAAGAACTACTGCCAAAAAAATATTGAATTGAAAAATGTGAAAAATGCGAAAAAAAATACTGCAATTAATTGAAACTAAACGAAAAAAATGTTAAATATATATGTGTGTGTAAAAAATCGAATAACAATCGATGTCGAAGTGTATGACCAAAAAAAGAGCAAAAACTACGAGTGTAGGTGAGTGTGCAATAACTTCAATGAAATAGAAAAAGAACGCTGAAAGAAGCCAAAATTGCAAAGTAAAACCTACAAAAAATATTTAACTGAAGTTTAAATTTTTTGAAAAAAAACTTGAATTCCTGTTAAACGGAATTAAATCATGGGAACATTGGCACAGTGTGCCAAACTTACAAGAAGTGAAAGTGTTTTTGCGGATTTAGAGAAAACAAATATTAAAATAGTTAAATACATAAACGTTGGTGATGAAATAAAATTGCTAATTAAAAAAAAACCAAAAATATTTCGAGTGGCAAATGAAATTTTGCATGAAGTGCAAAAAAGGAAGTTCGTCTAAAGCCTAAGATGCAAAACGATTCCATCATAAGAGTGATATAAAGAAAAAATATGGGTGAAAAAAAAACAGTTTAGGTTTTCCTCCTTATATTAATTTTATCGCAAGAAATGAAATATCGCAAAATAAAAACTGTTTAATCCTAAACCCTGATTTAAATACGGTTCCAACACTGATAATTAGAAGTGTACTTTAATCCTTTTTCTACTCGCTGAAATCTATTTACTCCTTTAATTACAACCTTGTATGAGTACTTGCATAGATTTCAACGAGTAAGTAATCGCTTTCTTTCGGAGTCGCCGCCACTTTCTCCATCTTGGTTGTTGTTTACTTACTCGTTAAGTTAATCGTTTACGATCTCCTCCTTTGATCGCTCACGTTCGCTGTCGTTTGTACTATAAAAAGGTAATATTGCTTTCTAATAAAGCTTCCAACATTTTGGAAATAAATTTATTACAACCCCTTTTTTTTGACTTTTTATTTTCATAAATTCCCTCGCTCACGGCGAAACATTTGGTCCATTCGAGCCCGATTTTTTTGGAACTTCACGAGCGCCTACTAATCGGTCTTTACAAAGTTCAACATTTATACTCGTACATATTTAAATAACAACAAATTCAAGGTACGTATAGTGCAGTTTATGTTATTAGTGAGCTCGCGTTATTTAGTGCTAAAAAACAACGTTTATTTATTTACAAAATAAATAAAATATTAAAAGGTCGTTTTACAACGCTACGCGGTATATTCGCGACCATCTGCAACAACAAAAAAAAAACACCACCAATTCCACACATTAATTTCATCTTCAGCGGCGCTCAAAGTGACTGCACTAGGTGGTATACACACGTACCTACCTACATATACCTACCAACGTATATACATATTTACACACATATTTTTCTTTATTTCTTTGTGCCTTTATTTATTAACCCTTACAGGTACAGGGGGGGTCTTCGTGCGCGGTATTAATTTTTCTGGAAATAGTTTTTTGTGTGTGCGGATTTCGGTAAAATTGAAGGTGCGCTACACCTACGAACGTGTAAAATTTTTCGAAAAAAAATTAGTCACCCTACAGTCGGCCGATCCGACACTTAGAATCGAACATCGATTTGCGACCGGTTTTCAATAAATTCGAATATTTAGAGATCCGAGGGGGGTTAATTGGAATTTTGAAGTGTGCCCTACAGTCAGTCTATTTGACAATTTTTTTGGAAAGTGAAATTTTGCTTCTTTTTTGTTACAAATTTTGCTTATTATTTGTCACAAAAATTGCGTGGTAGATAGGGCTTTGCCATTTACGTTGTACCGACGAGAGCACCCTACATTCGGTCGACCTTGCAAGTTGTCTCCCTGGTAACAGTAGTGTTTTAAATTACAATTTTTCAAGTTTAAAAGTTCAAAATCCAAACTTGAGGTGTTTTTTTTTGGAACATAACTTCTACTACCAGGGTTTTGTCATTCTCTTTGATATATTTATATTTTAGCGTCTTGACACATTTACCGGTTTAATTGAAAAAAAAAAAACATTTACGATGCCCCTCACTCCGCTAGATTTCTTTATCAGGGCTTCCGATGATCTGATAAAATTTAACGCGAACTTTAACGCATTAAATGAGGAGGATATAGATGTTTATACGCTAGAAGTGCAAATTTCGGAGTTGAAGAAATTATGGGATAAGGCGAAGGAAATGTTCGACTCATGTCTTACCTACCTTCAAACCACCGAGCAGGCAACTAAAGACGATATTGACTCAGCCGACAATAAATACGATGCTGCTTATCGAGCTTTCGTACAATGTCTTTCCGCGATAAATCGCAAATTAGATCAAAACCGCGGCCCTCGTCAGTCTTCTTCCAATTCGGTGGCCAGTAGTCGCATTAGTAGGGTATCCGAAAACTCAGTGCAGACTTCTCGAGGGATAAGATCGGGTATGCCCGCGTTACATGACACTGAATCCCTGGTAAAAATCGCCGGAAGTGTGACAGCTAACCTGGTCGAAAATCGTACTGAGGACAAGATTGCAGCTCCACCCGCCATTGACAGCATGCATAATCTTTCACTGCCGCCGTGCGATACCGATGTCTTTAAAGGTGATTTTCTTTCATGGCCTACGTTTCGGGATATGTTTAGCGCGTTGTACCTGAACAATTCGCGGTTAACTGACGTCGAGCGATTGTGTTACTTAGTTCGCAAAACAAGTGGGGAGGCGCGAGAAATCGTTTCTAGATATCCACTGACCCATCGAAGCTTTGTTCTTGCGTGGAAAGCTTTAAGGGACACTTATGATAACCCTCGAATCTTGGTTCATAACCAACTAAAGGTACTTTTTTCCCTTCCGGTCCTAGACAGTGAGACAAGCGCTGGGTTGAAATCGATTCAACGCGGGATCAATACGTGTCTGTCTACAATGTCCGTTTACGACGTGGCAACAGATAATTGGGATCCAATTATAGTTTTTATGTGTCTGCAACGGTTGCCAAATCTTACAACGACTTTGTGGGAACAGAGCGTGAAAAATAAAGCCGCGCTTTCTGCGTGGAAGGATTTGGACCACTTCCTTACGGAACGAATCCAAACACTTACCTGTTTGCGCGATCTAAAAGGAGCCGAATCCGCGAAAAGGCACAATGAGAAAAATTTTAAGTCTCACCATATTAGTGCTGCGCAGTCTGAAGCATTGGCATCGGGAAACTCGCGTGGCTCGTCAAATCACGCTTGTCCTATTTGCCTCAAGCAAAGTCATTTGCTGCGCTTGTACTCGAAGTTTCGTAAGCTTTCGGTCTCTGAGAGATTTTCTCTTGTAAAACGACATCATTGCTGTGTGAATTGCCTTTCACGCGGTCATGAGTTAAAAGACTGCGGCAGTTCACATACTTGCGCAATTTGTCAAAAGCCTCACCACACAATGTTGCATCGCGATTCGACGCCAGCAGTAATTGCCAACTCCGCCGCAAGTTCGAGTAATGTTCGTAACCCACCACCTTCGTTAAATGCTGATGTTCGCCCTTCCACCTCAGCTCAGGCAACTTCCGCAGCTATAAATAGACAGTCCTACCATATCTCACAGAATCGTGCGGTCTTACTCGGGACAGCTATGATAGATCTGTTTCATAACGGTATTTCATACCCAGCTCGTGCGTTGGTTGACCCGGCTTCAGAAGCCTCGTTCATTTCGGAACGACTTCAAAATCGTTTGAAGGTATCTGTGCATTCCACGCATGCTACTATATCGGGTATTAATCATGCGGTATCGGCTACATCGAGAAAGCTGTGTCATATCCAAATAGGTACGCCGATGGACTCTTCGATTCACTTAGAGACAGTGGCCTTGGTGCTACCTTCTATCTCAGGGAACTTGCCATCGTTTGTTGTCCCAACCGAACTTAGATCACATTTACCTAACTTCCATTGGGCAGACCCTAGCTTTTATGACAGTCGTCCGGTTGACCTACTACTGGGTGCAGATCTGTATCCCAATATTATTTTAGAAGGTACTCAGCAAGGGTTGTTAGGATCTCTGCTAGGTCAAAATACAATTTTCGAGTGGTTGATAACGGGTCCGATAACCTCGCTCCATGTCAGTACTTTTGTGACAACCGCGGAGATCTCAGAAGAAGATAATCTCAATAGAAATCTTCTCAAATTCTGGGAGCTAGAGGAGACTCCAAAGCGCAAAATGCTCTCCCCCTCTGACAAAATTTGCGAGGAAAATTTCGTACGGACCACGAGCAGAAATGCTGATGGCCGCTACGTTGTGACCTTGCCCATTAAGTCCGAGGGTGGCCGGCCGCTTTGCCTTGGAGAGTCGAGAACGAATGTTCTGCGGCAATTTTTTCGTAACGAAGCTTCTTTGCTTCGAAAACCCGACGTAAAGTCAGTTTATGACAGAGTGGTCCAGGAATATTTGCAAATGGATCATTTGCAAATGGATAATTGCGATATTACGCAAATGTATCGTCAAATACGAGTTGATCCTACACATACGCCCTTGCAAAGAATACTGTTCAGGGATTCACTTTCTGAAATCGTCCGTGACTACGAACTGCAGACCGTGACATTTGGCGTGAATTGCGCCCCCTACCTCGCGATACGGACGCTTCTGAAATTAGCTGATGACACGGAAAATGAGCTTCCCCTTGCAGCACAGATTTTACGCCGGTGCATGTACGTTGATGACGTTTTAGCGGGGGCTCATGATGTGGACTCTGCGCTTAAAGCTCGTGATCAGTTAATCATGGCGCTCAGCACAGCTCAATTTCAGCTCAGAAAGTGGACGGCTAACGACAGAACGATACTAGATTGGTTCCCCCCCGAACACTTGGTCGATGCCAAGCTTTTGGAATTCATCGAAGCTAGCAGTTCCAAGCCTCTGGGAATACGATGGAACGCTCAATTAGATATGTTCTATTTCGCCGTTAGCCCACTCGAACGAAAATCTAGGTATACAAAGCGTGAAGTACTTTCTACGATCGCGAAGCTGTTTGACCCGGTAGGTTGGTTAGGCCTAATAATAGTCGTTGCAAAAATAATCATGCAGAAAATTTGGCTTGACAATATTGGTTGGGACGACAGCCTTGCGCAGTCTACCCGAATTGAATGGGACAATTTTGTTGACACATACCAGGACGTAAATGCAATCAAAATCCCGAGATGGGTTTGTTTTCGTCCGGAGTGTTCTGCCGAACTGCATGTTTTCTCGGATGCTTCAGAAAAACCATACGCGGGGGTGGTATACCTTCGGGTTGAAAGTCCAAACGGAGAGATTTTTACGCACCTACTGTCTTGCAAGACAAAAGTGGCTCCCTTAAAGTCTATATCATTACCTCGTCTTGAACTTTGCGGTGCCACATTAGCATCTGAGTTGCTAAAAATGATTTTAAATGAAATTGATATTCAACTTCAGCAAGTTTACTGTTGGACTGATTCCACGATCGTCCTGGCCTGGCTGAAGAAGACGCCGTGTACTTGGACTACGTTCGTTGCCAATAGGGTATGCAGAATCCAAGAAAATGTCGGTAAGCATAATTGGTATCACGTTAGGTCGGAAGATAATCCCGCCGATCTAGGCAGTCGAGGGATTACGCCTGCTGGATTGGCTTCTTCGCAGCTTTGGTGGCACGGTCCGGATTGGCTTAATTCTAGTAAAGACAAATGGAATATTCGTGATCTGGCAACTCTCGACACCGATGTCGAAGTGCGCCCTGTCAAAACTCATGCATCATTCTTTCAAGGGTTTGAAGATGTACTTGAGCGTTTTTCGTCGCTTGATCGCGGGTTACGAGTAATTTCGTATATTTTTAGATTTTTCCGCCAAACACATCGCGACCATAAAGGACGGTTTACTTTTGGGTCTTTTGTCATATCGGCTGAGGAAATAAAAGCGGTAAGATTGCGATTGGCAACGCTGGCTCAAAAAGTTCACTATGCAAAGGAATATCGCTGTTTGCTGGACAACAAGCCATTGGAGCCGGGAAGTTCGCTAGTACCGTTAAATCCGTTTCTGGATAGGGATGGGGTTATGCGACTGAATGGCCGTTTGGTACGGGCTCCGACTCTTTCTTATACCGAACAGCATTCAATAATCTTACCCTACCACAGTCGTTTTGCTAGACTAACAACGGAATTTGTCCATCTCCTGTCGGTTCACGGGGGTAATCAGCTAATGTTGCGTATTCTCCGCATAGAATACTGGATGCCCCGTATGAAGACGCTTATTCGGGCGGTCGTTAATAGCTGTAAACGGTGTATAATGGACAAAAAACGGTCCTGTAGTCAAATTATGGCTGCACTCCCACCGGAAAGGACCACTCTTGACAGACCTTTTGCAACAAGCGGCGTGGATTTCGCAGGTCCCTTTGATACTAAGTCCTTTACAGGCCGCGCCTGTAAAATCACGAAGGGTTATGTTTGTATTTTCGTTTGCTTTTCTACAAAAGCAATCCATTTGGAAGCAGTTTCTGATCTTTCTACTTCTAATTTCCTTGCCGCTTTCCATCGTTTTGTTGCTCGTCTTGGATGTCCTCATACGATATTTTCTGATAACGGTACCAACTTCGTAGGCGCCTCTCGTAAAATGGAACGAGATTTCAAGGCGTTTTTAAGACAGAGCTGCAATTCTGTCGTTTCGACCTTTGGTTTTCAGGGAGTTACGTGGCGCTTCATTCCGGCAGGTGCGCCTCACATGGGTGGCCTCTGGGAAGCCGGGGTGAGGAGTTTTAAGCTTCACTTTCGCAGACATGCCCAGAATATTAAGTTCACGTTTGAGGAGCTGTCTACGGTGTTAGCGCGCATAGAGGCATGCTTAAATTCTCGCCCACTTAGTCCCGTGAATGACGATCAGAATGAAACCTTAGCACTTACTCCGGGACACTTCTTAGTAGGATCGCCGATCTTAGCCCCTCCGGAACCCGCTATTACTGAGGCACCGTTGTCTTTGATAAATCGGTATCGGAAAATGCAAGCCCTCAGCCAGCAGTTTTGCGCGCGGTGGAAAGAGGAATATTTAAAAAATTTGCACCAACGTTATAAATGGCAGTTTCCTCAGCGCGATGTCAACGAAGAGGACATTGTCGTCATAAGGAGAGAGCAGCTACCTCCGACAGCGTGGAAGTTAGGTCGTGTCGTGAAAGTTTTTCCGGGAAGTGACGGTCGTGTCCGGGTTGCGGATGTTCGTACGGAAAACGGCGTTGTAAGGCGACCTGTCACCAAGCTAGTAGTCTTGAAAAACTAGCAAACTATTACACCTATTCGTCTCTCCTCGCAGGGCCATGGACAAATTATGCTTTTTTGCCGATGAGTTGTCCGATTTCGACAAAGTTATGGAGTTATCTGAAGAGGAGTCTGCGCGCACATCGGCGGCAGCCATGATTTCGGCGACTGGTCCCCCGGCTACAGCGGTTGAAGAACAGATTGGTGGTTCTTCAATAGAGGTGCCACCCGCTGTAGATCATCTCGTCCCTCCTGCTACCTCGTCGGATTCGGCTATCGCGTTTCCATCCATGGAGGAGTCGCCTCCGCCATACTCGAGCGCGATAAAGAGAGTGGGCGTCGCTGCTGAAACGGTTCGCGACCAGAGCGACACAAAATGCCGAGTGTGTCAGCGAACACATACGTTGTGGTACTGTCGAAAGTTCCGGTCAATGCCATTTGAAAAACGACTTCGGGTGGTCGTTCAGTACCGTTTCTGCGCACGATGTCTTGCAAGGTCTCACCAGGCTCGGGACTGTACCAGCACCCAGAAGTGTCGGATTTGCGGCGGCGACCATAACAATCTGCTCCACTCTGCGACTGGGAAGCCGGTGACACCGAAAGAGAAGTTCCCCCGCGTTCGAGCGCCCATATAGCGTTCGCGCGCAGATTCACACTATCTCGCGCCGGCTACTGCGGCCTCTGGTCGGGGATTGGCGTTGCCTTTACAACAAGTAGTGGCGCTCTCTCCCAGTCTCGTGGTCCACTTGCTGGCGTCCTCAAAGCGTGTGCCGGTGAGGGCAGTGTTGGATCCCTGCGGTAGGCAGAGCCAGATTTGCGCCTCAATGGTGGAGCATCTTCGGCTTCCGGTGTCACTGCTGGGTCGACGTACGACCCAGACAAGCGTCTGACATTGACGGCTACGGTCAACGACCTGCGGCGAGTGTCCACCCCACTAGAATCGGTGTCCGAGCGGATAAAATACGCCTTTGTTGGCTTTCCCTTGGCGGATCCGCAATTCTACAGGGTGGGCCGCGTTGCTTTGGTGTTTGGACCGGAAGTTTATGCGCAGATCGTGACGTCGCAGGTCGTCGCGAACCCTGGTTGCCCCGTTGCCCACTACACAATTTTTGGCTGGGTGCTGTCAGGCACAGGTTTGCAACTAAGTATGTGAGACATCTGGGGTCCCTACTGGCCCGTTCACGGGGTCCTTACTGGCCCTTCGCTGGAGTCCCTACTGGCTCCACCGCCTTTCCAGGGTCCCTACTAGCCCACTTTAAATAAAAGGAAAATATAAATAAAAGCTCACAAAAAAAACTGCACTTTACTACCGTCTTATTTTAGGTTAAGATATACTGTTTACAACATCCCATGATGTTGCAAGGTGGCCGGCATTGTTTAATCCTAAACACTGATTTAAATACGGTTCCAACACTGATAATAAGCAGTGTACTTTAATCCTTTTTCTACTCGTTGAAATCTAGTTACTCCTTTAATTACAACCTTGTATGAGTACTTGCATAGATTTCAACGAGTAAGTAATCGCTTTCTTTCGGAGTCGCCGCCACTTTCTCCATCTTGGTTGTTGTTTACTTACTCGTTAAGTTAATCGTTTACGATCTCCTCCTTTGATCGCTCACGTTCGCTGTCGTTTGTACTATAAAAAGGTAATATTGCTTTCTAATAAAGCTTCCTACATTTTGGAAATAAATTTATTACAACCCTTTTTTTTGACTTTTTGACAAACATGCGGAATGAAAAATTAAATCTGCATAAAAATTTTAAAATGTAATGAGCAAAAACATCCGAAAATTTATCCTGGGGGAAAAAAATAACTAAACCTTTAACATTGCTTAACCCATACATTAAATTTATTAACAAAATTAAGTTTAAGTTCCGCCACTTCAGCTGCCCTTCCTTAAAAATTTAAAATGTATTTAACTAAAACATAGTTTTTCTTTCTTCCTTTTTGAGCCTGCAATGATGCAAATGGAATTTTCTGTAAAAGCCACTGTCCTGATAGTAAGTGTTCAAACAATTCAGCCATTTCTTTCATTACATTTTCCTTTCTTCACAGGTGACCCATCATAACGAAAGTACATGAAAAGTACTTAAACCCTTAGAGGAAAGGACAACAGTAGCTCATTTCTGTAAGTCGTACCGATCGCAGTTACCGATGGAATTATCGATTTGACGTCACTCTGACGTCATTCTCACCTTCACTGTTTCTGTAAAAAATATTGCCAAATCTTATTCCATTCACTCGTTACAAACCGGTAATATGACATTGTTCCGATGCTATTTATACTTCAATAGGAATCGCTTAAAAAAGTGTTTTTGTAAGCAAATCGATTCAACTTGAAATGGGAAACTTTCTCACTGGCTTAAAGCCAAGTAAGAACTCTGCCGATTGCTATAGTGTTGTTGCAATAATGAGAAAGCAAGTAACCAAATAAAACTTTTTAAACCATATACAATTTTATTGACATTATTTTAGACAAATAAACATTTCATTAAAAAATATGTTTTAATTGTGTTACCGCGGTTTAATTGTGTTTGAAAATAGGTAGCAAAACATTTAAGATGGCAGTGTGTTGAAATTTACAATTTATGAACCGGTTTCAACGAAATCGGTATGGTAATGCAAAATTACCGAGTGCAAATGTTGATCACCAACTGTCAGCTTATTTAATTGCTTGTTCTTTTTTTGTTTGCATATTTTAAACACAATGTTATGTCGTTTAAATATATAAGAGATATTAAAATAGCAGTGTTTTAATACCAAATATTTGTACATGAAAACAAATGCAAATAAAAAGCTGTTTGTTTCATCGGTTTCAATTCTATCACAGATCGAATTTTTACCGATTTCAACGTACAGAAACAGTAGTTATCACGAAATCGGTAACTTTCAGTCTAGTCGGTGTGAGTTCACATAAATCGGCAACTTACCGATTTATTTGCAGAAACGAGTTACAGGTATTCATGTATTAACTAAAGCAAAATTAAATAAACCTCAAAATCAATTTAACAAAGAAAAGCCCACAAAAATTTCGCACACCAAACATAATTTAAGCCTGTAACAAAAAAAACTTCTCACATGAGAAGTTAGAAATTGTTGTTGATAATTTAATTTAGAATGGCAAATGGAAGATGCAAATGTAAGTTTCATTCCAATATAGAAATTAAACTCAAGAACATAATACAAAAAAGTAAATATTAAAGCAACAAAAAAGTCAGAAATGTAAACCAAAATTTTTTTGCTTGACTTGGAGTTTATCCAGATAATTCATATTACCCAACACATAAATTAATTTTTTGTCCGATTCAAATTTTATCACCTTCGTGAACTTAAATACCTTGTTCCAGCTCACACAATTTGGGTTAGGCGTAAACGTAAAATATTTACTAGCTTTACTAAACACTGTTAATAAATTCAATTTAAATATATCCTATACCCATCAGGTGCAGATCGCCAGCCTTTCGACAACAGTCTAATTTGATCGCACCTTTATGTTGTAAGCAAACCTCTGTCAAAAAAGGAACATTTATAAGGAAACTTAAATCTACTGTAAAAGATACTTCCCATGCCAACTACTAACTGGTCGTACAATTCGACACAATACGCACTGCTTAAAGCTGCACCGATATACCTCTTGACCAGATATAAACTTAAATTTGCGACAACAAATGTTGTACGTTGCTGCACAAGTTCTGCCTGATCTTCTCCCGAACCAATTCTTACTTTGCAGAATTCAGTAGTATTGAACTCTCCAAATCTATAGCACTGTAAGTCCCCTCGCTAGGTTATACTTATACACTCTGCCATAACTAACCATGTTCATACCGAACAAGGCGCAATGGCACCATCGCATATACCGATGACCTAATATTGCATTGAATTTCAGATAAATATTTATCACATTCACATATAGGAGCAAATGGCAGCTAGTATCGGCTGTTTCACTCTTTCCGAGGCACACGCCTGTAGGTAATTGCAAAGTTTTCAATCACTTCGGCAAACTCCTTGCTTGTGAATTATTATTGTTTATTATTGTCAGACACAACTACTTAAGGTGTACCAAATTTATGGAACGCCATGAAAAGTAAGAGTAGTATAACATTCTTCGCAATGGCTTTTGCCTTGGTCTTTAATAAAACATATCTTATACGGTGGTCTGAAACTTTGGAACGCGGACTAGGAAGCCCGCATAAATTCGCTGAAAAAACCTTACTTTCATTCCCCATTGGGGGACTAAGAGTCGCACTAGATGGCTTTGTTTCTTTACATATTAGACAATCTTGTATAAACACCTGTATTTGTGCATTCATGCTCCGCCAATAAAAATACTTCCTTACCGTTCATTGGACAGGTAATAATAATTTCGTTTCCATTGGAACCCATAGTTTTCACGCAAAATCTTCGTTAAGTGGTGCTCTGTCATATGACCATGTTTTTTATACACGAAGTATATCATCACTCTGATTTCAGATCCGTTGCTTCTTTCACTGCCCACAGCAATTTCAAAAAATCTTCCGAATTGAAGGCTTCAGACGTTTGGTCTATCAAGTCGTCCAAAGTGGGATTAAATCGATTAGGTGTCAGGTACAATATTGTTTCTTTCTTTTCTATGCTCAATAGCGAATACGGTTCCAGGTGCAAACTCGCTCTTGTCAGGCGACCGCTTAGATATTGGTGTGACATTAGCCGCTATTAACATTTTGATGGTGATCACCACTGCCTCGGATTTTCTTTCTGTGTCGAAATATTTCTTCTGGGCTGATACCTTTTTTTGCAAAAAACATGCGATGGAAATCTCTCCTCCGTCTGTATCCCACTGTGAACAACACAGCTCCAATTCCAATATCAGAGGTGTCGAATTGAACAAAAAAATGCGCCGAAAAAAATAGTGTGTAATCACAGGTGTCGTTATTAGGCCAACTTTCAAAGGTTGGAACGCCTTCCGAGCCTCCAAGAATTGTTGAACCTTTTTTAAAGTTTCAAATATGGAAGCGGCAATGGTAGCGTAATAGGCTCTAACCCTTCTATACCACCCTTTATATCATTAAAACTTCTGACATCCTTGGCAGTATTCTGAAATAATTACCGTGTGATGGCCTTGACTATCTCTGAATCTGTTTTTCCTCCAACGATGTATCACGCTCTTAAGCAATAGTTTGATTTAGAGACATTGTTAGTAATCCACTCATACTCGAAACACTTCAACACCCCATCTTACAACTCTAGGTGTCAATCGAGATCTGGAGACACTATCAAAAGATCGACCAAGTAGTCAAATGCTATTTTACCTAGGGCTGCCGGAATCACTTTACCCATTGAAATGGAAAGCTATTGGTCTGCATTACACAACCCAAAACACATAGCCCTAAAATGGTAAAGGGATCTTCCAGGCACCGTAAATGCAATTGTTTTTCTAATTACCGAGTCTAGTGATACTCGTATCTAGCGGAAAACGTCTTTCATATCTTCTCTTGAAATATAATGCGTGTCTCCCACACTACTAAGCAGTTCTTCAATACGCGGCAGTGTGAAGGCATTCATAGCAGTGCGTTGAGTCGGCAAGTGTTGAAGAACAGCCGGTTCTTTCAACCCTTTTCTCAATAACACCAATGGCCAAGCATTCTGTATAACTCCACGTACATCAGTTTCTGAACAGCCGGGGAGACAGGATAATGCCGGTCTTTCACTGGGGTTGCATCTCTGGTATCTATCGCGTGGACCTCATAGTTGGTTTTACCCAAACTTCGCTTTGTGTAGCACGCAAAATTGGCCTACATCATTTTCAGGTGTTGGCACTGTGTCTTTGATAAAGTGTGCATTTTTAAGTGATTGGTCAAATTATCAGTTTCTTTGCATAGGCTAACACTATTGGTGCACAAACTCTCGATCTTAGCATTAAGTAGAACACACCGCACGAAATCCACTTCAAGAAACGGTCTCGATTCAAAGAACGCGCCAAATAGAACGTTAGATCCTTTGATATAACTTATTGAAATGTATGGTTGTGAGGACCTTCCCCATATTTCTATATGTAGTCCCATTTCCTTTTTACAAAATCCATACCATTCTTGCCCGGGTGACTGTGGCTCTGCTGTCCAACAAGCCCTCTATCACCTGCCCATTAATCGTTTTCCCTGCGAATTTGTCTTTTTCTCCATAACCGTCCCCTGATGGTTTCAATCCTTTCAATGCACGATTATTAGTTCCCGTATCGTGATACCCTACTTTCCCAAAATTTCTGGCCTAGAGGCTTTATTTCTCTTAGTAACCCCTTCTCTGATACAGCCTCTCCCCTCGCCCCTTTTTTTCTTCAATTATGGTAAAATTCTCTTCCCTGGTTTCACTATCTACATCAAACGGATATACACTGGTGTGGCACGGGCTCCCCCAGTTTGAAAATGGTTCTGTCCGATTTTCTGGAACTTCTGTTAGTAAGGTGTGGTCAATTTTTCAGCCCGCACCTGCAGCAAAATGTGTTTCTTAGAGTAACGCGGTAATCTGGAATAATATGGCGATAATTCCAGCAAGTGTAACGACTGGTGGACTTAATTGCTTCTACTTCTTGATTTTCAATTACGGGCTATGGCACTTCTTCACAGGCCAGTAAGGCTAATCTCTGGCTGGCAATTAGGCTCTCAGCTCTTGTGACTTCGTGGCAAAATTTGTTCCGCCCCTTTACCTGTAAAGGGAATATTAGCGAGGCTAGGACCGACTTAAGATTACTCCTTATTATAGCTATAGCAGTGGGGAACGGACTCCTTTAGTTTGAGAATGGCTCCTTGTTCGATTTTTGTGACACTTCCGACAGTTGGGTGTGGCACCCTTTTCCGTCCCGCACCTGTAGGAAAATATGTTCTTGGAGTTACGAGGCAATCATAGAAGCTATAACCAACTTGGCGACAATTCCAGCAGGTGTTACTACTGGTGGATTCAAATGCCTTCCAAACTTTTAGCTACGGGCTCTGGCACTTCCTTATGGGCCAGTTCGTGTACGCGATGGATGGAGCGTTGATGTTAGGCTAGACACTGGCTGAAGATTAGGCTCTAAGCTCTTTTGACTTAGCGGCAAAAATGGTTTATCACATTTACCTGTGGAGAAACCAGCGAGGCTAGTGCCGACTGAAGGTTACTCTATGTTATGCACTGGGAGTAATGTTTATTGGCATTTGTCATGAACTTATGGATGGCGGCAGTTATAAGCAAATTAATTTTCGGGAAGTTGATTTCACATACGAACTGTACGAGCGAAATGCGAATGTGATGATTTTGATCTGAAGTGAATAATGCGTTCAACTGACCAAACAATAACAAACTGTTGTGAATTCCTATAAAGTCGAGTATTTCTCGTCAGGAATAATACGACGGGTATCTGATGAACACACACCATGAAAGTAACGATAGAACTGCGCAACCCACTTCCCGACGATGCACAGTGGCTGAAAATCGTTTTTCATTGGCCAAAATTTTGTATCTTTTGAACCGATCAAAATACTTAAGTTATTTTTTTTAATGGATAGATATTTAGTTCAGTTTGACTCAGTTTTAATTACATTCAAATTGATTGACGACTTTTGAAGGAATTCTAGGTCAAAGTTAAAATTTTCATTTTTTTTAACTTTTATAGTGAAATATGGGTTTATTATTTTTTAATTTATTAAAAAATTTAATATTTAAATTTTAAAAATAATTATAAATATTTTTTGTAATAATGAAATTTTTTAATGTTACACTCTAAAAAATTTTTAGACTCCAAAAAAAATAGTAAAATCAACTAGAAATGTTGCTATCATTACAGAAAAATTAAAAAATTTTTGCTGTCAAATTTGTTTACGAGTCGTAATTGTGCAACGGTCATTGCAAGACGTGTATTGTGCTCCACTTTCTTTACATATATTCCTTAAAGTCACTAAAAACAAAGCTCACAAAAAAATAAAAGTTTGTGAATAACAAAAGGGATTAGCAAAAAGCAATAAACGGATTAAAGACTAATATTCGAAGTGCGCTAATATAATGCACGTACAATTTGTGCACACACAACTTGTTCGAGCATTGTTTGGCAACAACAAACATTTGAAGAAAGAAGAAAAAAACGGAAGACATAAACACACGTACATACGTGTATAGTTTGTCGGTATGCCAATCGCTAACAACAATATCAGTACCGATGCAAGTGCAGAAACAGAAAACATGAATTTAAGCGACAGCAGCAGCGAAGATGATATCAATTGGCAGCAAATACCGATAAAGCGAAAAAATACAGGGTCACCAAAGATATACCGTTAGAAGAGGCCACATAATGATAATGATGATGCTCCTTCAACCTCCAACCGTTTTGAATCGCTACGAAATAACGAAATCGAAGATAATGATGAACCTAACCCCAACTCCACTGATCCAAGACCTCCGCCAATTTTTATCCAACATGTAGGTAATATTGCAGGAATGGAAGCCAACTTGAACAAAGTAATATCTAACACTGACTATAGCTTTAAATCATTACGTGACGGCCAGGTTCGTCTCATGATAAAGACAGTTGAGCCATATAGGAAAGTTGTTCACCACCTAGATGATGTAAAATTAATTACCAAAAGTTTCAATTAAAACAAGAAAGGTCTTTTAGATTTGTGCTTAAGGGTGTCCATCATACTACTCCAATATCTGACATTAAAGCTATGCTTCTAAGCTTAGGACATGATGTAAGAAGTGTAAGGAACATAATTAGTCGAGTCACAAAGCACCTCTTCTAATGTTTTTCGCAGATGTGGACCGCAAATAAAACAACAAAGAACTTTTTAAAATCAGGTCTTTTGATAATGCAATTATTCAAGTTGAAGCCCCATGAAAATATGATGACATAGTCCAGTGTTTTAGATGCCAAGATTATGGGCACACAAAAGCCTACTGCAGGAAAAACTTTAGATGCGTCAAATGTGGCCAGGGCCATCCTACAGCTGACTGTCCAAAAACACCTGATACACCTCCAAATTGTGCTCTTTGTAATAGCAGCCATACTGCGAACTATAAAGGATGTATTAAATACCAGGACCTCATTGTTGCAATGACTGCTAGAACAAATATTAACCATGGACAGAATTTTCGCGACAACTCTCATTTTATAGCATCCCATCAAAATAATATACCATAGAGAGATCCGAATGTTTGGACTTATGCTGATGCAGTTAGAGGAGATCAACCTGCGGCGAGTAACGTGTTAGAAAAGATTGAAGCTACGCTTGCAAAACAGATAGAACTAACGAACACATTAATGAATATGATGTCGATGTTAATGAATAAATTATGCAAGTAGACTTAATTATAGCAGAATGGAATGCGAATGGTATTTCTAACCACATACACGAATTGGAAATATTTTTGAAGGAGCATTTTATTGATATACTTTTAGTGTCAGAAACCCATTTCACTAAAAAATCTTATTTAAGTATAAGGGGATATGATGTAATAAATAGTAATCATCCAGACGGCACTGCGCACGGCGGCGCTGCTGTCATCATTAAATCGAGTATTAAATACGAAATAGCTGAGCCCACATCGAAGCCATTCTTGCAGGCTGCCGGTGTCAAGATCATGTGCAAAAATGCTGTAACATCCGTTTATTCTGATTACTTCCCCCCGAGATATACTCTGATATGTGATGATTACGAATTTTTCTTCAAACAACTTGGAAACAGGTTTATAGTTGGTGGCGACTTTAATGCTAAGCATCAATGGTGGGGTTCGCGTTTAGCAAATCCCAAAGGAAAACAATTGTATAAATGTATTTCGGCAAATCGATATCAGGTCCTTTCTACAGGAAGACCAACGTATTGGCCCAGCGGTCCGAATAATATTCCTGATTTGCTGGACTTTATAGTATATTACGGAATATCTCAATCTTCCTTGAGTATTACCTCTAACAACGACCTTAACTCTGATCATAGCCCTATTATAATTAGTTACAGGACCGTATGTTCTAATCGGTCACTAAAAGCGAAATTACTTACAGCAAGAACGAATATCCATATGTTTCAGCATTTGGTAGAGAATAGATTAGACTTGAATATACCGCTTAAAACTGGAGTCGATATAGATTTAGCTGTTGATTTTCTAACTAAAGCAATTCATGAAGCTGCTCATTTGTCTACACCACATGAAGTGCATACTCACGACAACAATATCCGTATTTCCACTGAGATAAGAAAGCTTATTAGAAGGAAACGGCGATTGCGTAAAATATGGCATAGGACTAGATGTCCCCAAGACAAATCGAACCTCAATAGAGCCGCCAATAATTGGAAAATAAAACTTAAAGAATACAAGAATGACATTTTCGGAAATTTTTTGAGAAATTTAAGTCCAGACAAAAGCAAGGACTACAACTTATGGAAGGCGACCAAATACCTTAAACGACCTCAAAAGCGTAACGTTGCCGTAAAAGACTCTTCTGGGAACTGGTGTAGAACCGAAAAAGGCGGATGCTTTTAAAATATTTTTAGAGGAAGCCTTTTCTCCCTTTTCATTTTGCAACACCTCTAAAGCCAAAGAAATATGTGATTTTCTCGACGTTCAATGCCAAATGTTTCGTCCAATTAGGCACTTTACATTTCTCGAAGTTGTCAATGAAGTGAGCAAATTAAATTCTAAAAAATCTCCGGGATATGACCTCATTGATGGGCGTGTATTGAAGTCTTTGCCAAAGAAGGGCTACATTTACCTAACGTAGTTATTCAATTCGATTATACGACTGTCTTTTTTTCCAACACAATGGAAGCATTCAAAAATTATAACCGTCCTCAAACCTAATAAAAATGAAAATGACATTAGTTCATATAGACCAATTAGCTTACTTCCAATCGTGTCTAAATTGTTCGAAAAACTTTTCAAGGCAAGATTGCTTTCTGTACTGGAAACGCTAAATATAATACCAGACCACCAATTCGGTTTCAGGGCTAGTCACGGAACTCCTGAACAATGCCATAGGATTGCCAAAGAAATAAGAGGTTGCTTAGAACACAAACAGTAGTGCTCGGCGGCGTTTTTGGATGTCAAACAAGCCTTTGACAGAGTATGGCATGAAGGATTATTGTTTAATATTAAGAAAATGTTGCCAACTCCTTTTTATCTATTAATGAAATCTTACCTGCATGAATGAAGTTTTTATGTAAACATAAATGATGATGGCTCTGAAGTATGTTACACAAAATCCGGTGTACCTCAAGGCAGTGTATTGGGGCCAGTATTATACACGATCTTCACCTCTGACATGCCTATTACCAATAATGTAAAAATAGCAACGTATGCAGATGATACGGCAGTGTTAGCCTCCATCCATTCTCCTTTAGAAGCCTCCAATTCCGTTCAGGAACAACTTAATTTGATCGAAGTTTGGCTCAACATGTGGAACATTAAAGTAAATGCTGAGAAATCATCTCATGTAACGTATACTTTAAGAAAGGAGGACTGTCCGCCGGTTTTCTTTAGCGGTGTTAAAATTCCTGCTTCGAAAAGCGTTAAATACCTGGGTCTACACTTAGACAGACGATTAACGTGGAAAGAGCACATCAAATCAAAAAGTAATCAACTCAAAATAAAAACGCAACGAATGTATTGGCTCTTGGGTCCTAAATCCGAACTTTACAAAACAATGTTGAAGCCTGTCTGGACTTATGGCATTGAACTATGGGGGACCGCCAGCAACTCCAATGTGGAAATCTTGCAGAGATATCAATCTAAACTAAGATTAATTACTCAAGCTCCCTGGTTAATTAATAATAAAAAAATATACATAACGATCTCGGTGTTCCTACTGTCAAAAATGAGATTTCCAAATGCAGCTCCAACTACCTGAATAGATTAAGTAATCATCCGAACATACTTGCAATTACTCTATTAGATGATGCTGATGAAATACGGCGACTAAAGCGACTTCATATTTTAGATCTTGCCATTCTTAAACAATAGCTGATAAAAATGTAAAAAGTATGTAATTGTTAAATCCAATGGGGGTTAACAAAACTCTTATGTACTAAGTTTTTATGATATTTGCTTAATATTGTATTTTAAATAGATTGCAAATAAAGAAATCTGAAAAAAAATAAAATTGTTTACCCCCAATGAATATTAACACTTAAAAAAAGGTTAATAATATTATCTAAAAATGTTGCTATTACTACTGAAAAATTTATTATTTTTTGCTGTCAAATTTGATAATTTTAAAAAACATTTTTAAATAAAAACTGGTAGGTTCTGTTTATTATTATTTTTTACTAATAATACGTTTTTCGTACTTAAATAACAATGAAAGGCAATCATTATTATTATTCATTTGACTCAAATATTGATTGCAAATATTCCATATTTGGTTCTGTGCTACTTCTGTTCTTTAGTAGTTTTTTGGCTTCTTCATCTAAATCCCGATGTTCCACTTTCCATTGATTGCGAATACTGAAGATGAATGGATATGACGTTGCCAATAATATATTAAATATATTTTCTTTTGTGGAATTTCGTGAAATTTTTCTAGTATTGTGCTCTCTATAAAATCTGTTATCCTTGTTCCTTTTTTCCTGAGCCCCCTCTGATAGTTTTCCAAGTGGCACCAAATGATATTTAATGACATCTTCTCCATGGTAAAGGATTTTGTGAACTGTTGCAGACATATTTCTCTATAGGTAGAAGTTGTATATATTTTTGCAGTTTCTTTGCATAATCTCCAAATTTTCTAGAGTCAATTTCGTTATTGCACGCAAGTACTTCTAGGATTATTTTAAATCTGAAAATAAGGCTTAAGTCCACTCCTGTTATTTCAGAATCTGTTTCTGGATCTGAAAAGAATCTTCTTGCGGTATTGTCATCATTTGTAATACCTGACCTTGTTTTGGCTGATCTATAATCAATCCAAATTTCTGATATTCATCTTGAACATATTTCTTTTTTGAACTTCTTAAATCTTCGTTGGTTTCTTATTGATCCTGAAGACCCGAAATCCAAATCATAACTGATTTTTAGTATGTCTTCCATAAGTCGCATTCATGCATGTAGTGTTGATAATCCACATTCATATGCATCGGTATTATCTAATGATTTTGTCGGGACTTGATGTAATTGGGTTGATGTTGCTTGGCATATAATGCAGCTGGATGCAGCCTTCGCGTTAGTGAAAGCCTGACCTACTTTTCCATCTATAATTGTCAGCACTAATTGGTATCTTACTTCAATTTGCTGCCAATCTAACTGTAATTGCAATGGCTGTAGTGTTGCAATTTGGGACTTGATATCACTAACTTCTTTCTTAATGGCATCATGAGTTTCTTTTTTGAATTCAAATTTGATTGGCCTGCAGTATTTCGTAAAAGTTGGTGTCTCATTTTTCCAAATATCCATTGTATGCGTTCTACTAGTCGAAGGCTCTGAATTTTTAAAATCTTTTTCAATCGCAATGGTACAAATGATACCATGAACATATCTGAGTCCGAAATATTTCCACATAACACATTTTTGTATTTTTTTTTTGTCTTGTAGAAACATCACATCCCCAAAAAAGAATTAACTTTGTGTTTCCATATTTCTTTAACTCATTTCCTGTTATTGATTGTAGCAAGCGTTCGGCTGTGTGATCAAGTAGAGATTGTAGTTGTACCTCTGCCGAAATTGTTGTGATTGTAATAGTGTCCTTTGATGGCAAGCAGTCCATTTTAGCAGCGGTTATGTGATGATATGCTGGATGCAAATTTGAGCCCTTTTCAATCGCACGCAATCTGCTCGGAGTTCCGTTTTGTTCTCACTGGACTAGCTTTAACAACTTTTGCAATGATATTCACTTTTGTAAATTGGTTCTGTGATCGTAATTGATGTAGGAAAGATTCTTTTATATTTGTACAACCAATTTAATCGTTAACATCTTCAAGTTTCCGCCTCTTAGATCTATCGCTGCAGTTGTCCAATGATTTGCGTAGTCTTCCAGCCTTATCTTGATTTGCTGTTTCTGCAGCGACAGTAAGTTGGCCTTCTAACCAGTTTTCACTTTTTATATAAATCTTTTGTTACCTAACCTACATCATTTCCAGACATTGGAACCGTGCCTTGGATAGGGTGCTCATTTTTTAGTCATACCAGCTTCTTCGACAACATTGGTGGACACACTCTCGATCTTAGCATAAAGCCGAAATCACAGCAATAAATCCACTCCTAGAAACAGTTTTCGATGCAGAGAAGGCACCAAATAGACAACTACAGCAAAAAAAAATATTGAATTAAAAAATGTGAAAAATGCGAGAGAAAAAATACTGCAATTAATTGAAACTAAACGGAAAAAATGTTAAATACATATGTGTG